>VCJN01001278.1:0-84299 GCA_006384855.1 Tetraselmis striata | reverse complement strand
ACGGAGAAAGGCGCCCCCTCCTGCGGGATGCCAGCAAGAAGACCTAACTGGAGTGACAGCCTGGGCCATGGGGACGTGGGGAGGGGAGGAGGTGGGGGGGGGGGGGGGGGGTGCAGCGCACGCATCTCATCCTTGTCGGACTCGAGGATATCCATGAGAACGGAGTGCAGGGAAAAATGTTCATGCTGGTATGCAGCGGCCTCCGGCATCTTGTCAAATGATGCAGTACTTGAAGGAAGACGGCTGTATGCACTCCATTCGGAATGAGCAGACAAGATGTAATTGAGTTACTACTGACATTCCAATTCCTTGAGCTTGTACAAAAGTACGGAAGCGATGTCCAGGGGCACTATACTCAGTAAGCTCCAGGATGGACGTAAAAGCTTTGCATGCAGGCTATCATGCATCTTGCTTGTAGGGGCATTTTCCTCTGCCCTCCCCCGGCTGATTGTTTGTGATCTGAGGCTAGACAGACTGATGCATGGATGATCTTGCGAAAGGAGTTCGACCCCCCCCCCCCCCCCCCCCCTTTTTGTGGCATCCCACCTAGTGATGGATACAAGCGAAAATAGCAGCAGCACAAACATCATGTACAGAATGCCATATGGAAGATAGGGATATTCTGTAAGATAAATATGGATAGTTGATGAATTTTAGATACGCTTTCACGCATCTTACGCGTAACAAGATTGGGATCATACCGCGTTTTTTTGGGATCATACCCCAGAGTTTTGTACCCGCAAACTTTGTGCGGCCCAAATAATAGTATTCACGCTGTCGTGTGTGTGTGGGTTGTGTGTTGTTGTGTCGTGGGTGGTGTGTGGTGGTGGAGTGGGGGTGTGGGGGGGTCATATTTAGAATGTGCTCATAAATTAACACATATGTAGATATTATGTCATATATATATATGAAAATTATGAATTTAATATATGATTTATTTTATATCGCGACTATGCGATGAAATGATTTCGATAATATTTACAATGATTTTATATGCTACTGATATCTTCATCATGGAATGGTGGTTATATTAGCGTCAGATGACTATAAGATCGAGCGTCGTATCGCCCATATTTAAAATGACCACGGGTATCTATACGGCAGTCAGTCGACTGCACCGCCGGTATTTGCCAGTGCAGTACTGTAGTGTAGCGGAGAGAAATTGGCGGCAAGTAGTAATAGGATTGTGTATATGTTAATATATATAAGAAATGCATACGTATTGTGTGACAAGAAATAGACCAAAGACAACAGTAAAGTACTGCGCGTATGTACCCCGTATGTAAGTACTGTGGTAGTCCATCGAACAGGCGCAGGAATGACAAGCGGGGCCGCGCGCCTGTTCGCGACGAGCTTCAGCCGTGGCGGTCCACCGGACAGGGCGGGAGGCCCGCACTCGATCGCAACACAATCCCGAAGCCACTCGAGCTCTGAGGCGTCACAGTCCTCGCGGTTCGCTTTGTGTACGCGGAACCGCTGCATTTTGAAGTAAGGACAACCCCCCGCAGTCAGCCCCCTCCCTCCTCCCCCCCTCTCCCCCTCGGCGTCGCACGCCCAGCGCCCCGTCTTGCCGACGCCTTTGTTGTGACGCGCTGCACAGCCGCCGTTTGAATACTGTGCCCTCCCACCCTTCCGCGAACAGGCGCATCTCGCCCGGTTGAGCGGGCTTTGTAAACTTGCGCGGTCAGGTGACCACAACGCAGCTGTCACGGTCAGAAGCGCTGGAAGCCTGGGAAAGCCTGCTGCCGCGTGTGACAGGCACAGAACTGCCAGCAGGTGCACACGGCAGGATGGGTCGGTCAGCCAGCACACGCGCAGCGGCAGCGTTTTTGCTGGTGCTGCTTGCGGTGTCGGGGGGCGCCCGCGGCAGACGGCAGGCGACTGCTGGGTATCCGCGAGAAGTTGATCACCGACCTTGAGGCTATTATTGTGAACGAGGTCGGGGACGGAGGCGAAAAACAACGACATCCGTAACGCTATCCTCGCTGAGATGGCCAGCACCTACGAGGATGACGCTATCAGGAACTTCGAGAACGACCTTACGGCTATTAATCTCCAATGTGCTGGCCGGAAACAAGAACAGCTTGAGGCGATCATCAGGCTCGCGATTGCCAACAACCAGGAGATTGACGAGCTGGTTGACACCCTGGAGTTCTACATAGTTAACGATCTTAAGGGTAACGACAACATGGTTGAGGCCATGTCAGACGTTGTGTACCTGCGCGGCGGCAGTGTCGACGACGTCGCAACTCTGCTCGAGCTCATTACCTCCTACACCGTTGACGGTGACGACAACGAGGTCGAGAACATCATGGAGTTGATCATCGGCGACGATGCCTGACATCGGAGAGCTCATCAACGACATTTCTGTCATCGCTGTCGCAACCATCATAGGCTCTGACAACGTTGTTGACGATGTCATCAAGTTGGCGGTCGCGAACGGTGGTGACAATCGGCTACATGAAGAACACCATCTCCGCCATTCTGAGCACTGAGATTGATGGTGACCTGAACGATGTCAGGAACGTGATGGAGATGGTCTTCGCTGATACCAACGACAGGCGTGATGAGGTCATCATGAACATCGAGTCCATCATTGCTAATGACATCACTGGCGATAGGAACGTCATCGAGAACATCATCAAGATGGCTGCTATTGCTGGTGAGAAGATGGAGGACATCACTCTCGACATCCAGGCCATCATCAGCAACGTTGTATCTGGCGACCAGAATGACATCCGCAACCAGATCGAGGTTGACGTCCTGAAGGATCTTGAGGCCCTGGACATTGAGGGCACCATCAATGCCATTATTTCCAACCAGATTGATGGTAATGACAACGATATTGATAACGTCCTTGAGATTGGTGCTTTGCAACAGATTGATGATGATAACGAGCTAGACAAAGATCCCTTTGATGACAACGATGACAACTAGGCAAATAGTGCGTAGAACTTGCCTCGATCGTGTTTTTATGGCATCTGATAATAAACGGCTTATGGTTTCCCTCTACAGGCATGCCACAAACCCTACGCAGTTCTTGCAGCATATGTCCCATGGTTCCATGCACAGCATCATGCACTTGGCACACATGTAGTATAACGAGAGTGCAGAACGATGCAGATCAATTGACAGCCAAAATATTTCTTTGTAACCGGGAGGTGTGCCGAAACACATGTCTGGTCTACGTTGCGTGAGGCTGCGTGTCTGCGCCACATAGGCAGTGACCCGCCTGGAGAGCCTTAGTGGTGGGCCACTGCTCTGTGGGTCCATGCGCTGGGGATCTATCAATTATTACAGTACTTCTGCTTCGGCGTTAACAATAAAACGACAGACTGCATGCCGGTAATCTGTGATTTGACAGCTGGCCGACTGCGCAGTAGCTGAAGCAACTTATGATCGCACAATTCGAGGCGCGCCATGTTATTTTAGTAGGCCAAAGTGTAGGGATAGCAAAGTTTCTCGCCTGACCATGGTATTCAAAAGCAACTTGTATCAGAGCTGCAAGCAAGCGCTGCAACAAATGCCTGTGATTTGTCCATCATCACTGCAGACAGTATGTGCATACATTGCATGCCATCCTTAAAGAGACACAGCTGATTTGATACCAGTAGCTACAAAACAGAAATCATGCGTCAGAACTTGGTTTAAATTATAATATCATATGTGAAGATGTCGTGCACGAACGCACTGGGGAATAATGGCATGCAAAGGCTTGTGTGTGTGTGGGGGGGGGGGGGGGGGGGGGGGGGGGGGTCTGTACATGTGCGTGCATGTGCTGATAAACTACCCAGCCAACGTTCTTACACATACTCCGTCATGACTCTCACCCTTTTAATCATGATGATGTTTTTACTCCCTCACTGCCTGAAAGAAGTGATTGATGTCCACGGCGTACGTACAGGGCTGATGGGCGTACATTTCAAATCCACGTCCGTTTTACATTCGTGTAGTATCTGTCTATGTGAATGAAATACAAAAATATCTGCCGACCCTAGAATAGCATGTATTGGCATGTTTATTCCAAATACGCGATTTACAACATCGTTCACTCTTACCATTTCCCGGGTTGAGCCTTCCCGTTTTGCATGGGAGCAAGTCGTCTATTGATTTCAAAGCCTTGGGTCTGTAAGCAGAAAAGGTACGCCTATATCCCGATTCCTTACGCTGTGGCGCTTGGGTGTTATTATTGACAACGCGTGAATTGGGCAGACTTATAATATCGGGATACGAGTAGCACTTCTTGTCTATTTCGCCAAGGTGCTGGCTGGCACATGCTTGTTGTTTCGATCTACATACCTACACATACAAGTGATGGCTAGCATATTATTTCTCTTGCATGTGCTGCACACATCCGTCCAGTGCGAGAACCTGGACCAATCTACGGTTACTGGTACACCGGAAATGAGCAGGGCGCTACATAACAGCATAGCACCGCTGTGTATTCCTGCCAGGTGCGGTCTGCGTCCGCTGTGCGGTGCATACCCGCCAAGCACCAGCGCGATGATGCCGTTGCTTGTATACGTTTTGTGTTCAATATCGTGCAATACGACTGTTGTGAATAATAACTGCTGGGTGATTGCAAAGCTTGGGGATTTAAAACCTGGGGAAGGTAGCGCGCTCGCACTTTGAATGGTTAAGATACTCTCATCCCACTCCGACAAAATAAGTGCTACCCTACAGCACTTATGTGTGTATATATACACATACATATACACAAAATTCCAAATTACTGTAGCCTAGGTACAGCGATCAGAGGAGGTAGTTAGAGCTGAGCAAAATGTTGCAGTCAGTATTTAGCTATTGTAGTAGAACCAAGTCCATATCATAGTCGTTCATTTCTAACACCGTAGCCGGCACATTCAGAGTAGTAAATTACCTCGTTTTAGATTTCCGATATTTCGCCCGGGCGGCGGGGACAACATGCCCATGCAGCATGACTGACGCGGCAAGATGCAGTGGGGGCTGCTGTGCGTTGCCGGTATATATGATTGAAGTATCAGGTCCTATAGTATAGTACTGTGCCCATTTTATTATGCATGTGCAGCATCTTCTTGTACATGTGACGTTCAGTATATCGCACTCAAAAGCAAGTTGTGCACGTGCTATATGTGATAAGTGGACATAATCACTTTGGTTTTAGGATTTGTACACGTCCGCACCCATTACCGGTCATTACGAGTAGCGCTACCCGTACCATCACTAAGCAGTAGCAGTCCATACGCGAGCACATATAGGTCACTAATAGTATTCGTATAAATTAGCCTCTCCGCCCGATTGAATAAGCTGATGGTTTAGCCAACGATTATTTCACGGAAAACCAGTACTTCATGAACCAGTACTTTAGCGTCAGTCATAACCGCAGATGAGTCCGTGTGTGACCGCGAGCGCATCGGCATCGCACAGCTTGTGGCCGTGGGCGCGTGTGGTGTGGCAGCAAACGGCCCACCCTATCAACACATATCATACCTCGCCCTCGGCCACGAGGTCTGCAAACCTTATCGGCACAACTTCGCCCGGCAAAATGGCGGAGGAGGATGGCACGCCTCCTTATCATCGGCCTAGATACTACATGCGGGACTTGTCAGTCAAGTTGAAGGACGTGCATGTGGGCAAGTGCTTCCTGATTGTTTTATCCCCGGACGATTGTTGTATCCATGCGCCGGTGCCAACCACGAGGACGGCATTGTGGATGCGGAGTTGGTTCGCATCTTCAACGCCGTCTTTCCAACGTGCTCCACCTCCAAGAGGCAAGGGGCAGTGGAGCTGGTGCGTGGCGGCAAGTCAAACAGCAAGGCATTTAAAGCGTTGGGGCCTAAGGAGTAGACGCACAAGGCGGCAACAGCACGTGCAACGGCGAACCTAGCAGCGCAGCAGGAAAAGGCAGCAACAACAACAATCCAACGGCAGCCGACGCAGCAACGGTGGAGGAGATTGTGGACCACATGCAACTCTACCGATGAGGACGAGATAGAGCGTTTGTACGAGCAACACCCGGAGGAGATCCGGCGATACTGTGAGAGGGAGATGCTTGAGATAGTAGGGAAGAAGACAACGGCAGTGAGAGTGAGATAGACAACGCGACAGCCAATAGATGGTGGCCCGCGCGGCTGGGAGGGTCAGGGGCGTAGCCACAACAACATGTAAAAGGTGTTACGCACCGTATGCACTGTATTCGACATCCGGCTATTGTCTATTTGTCTTGCTTTCCCCTGGGAACTGGCATGATTGCACATGAGGCAGCGATACCGGTACATGAACTATTATATGTGAATTGGATCCATCCAGTACTTTCCGGTGTACAGGACGGCCCTGACTGACAAACTGTTGAAACCGGGAATTCGTAAAGGGGGTGGGATTGGCTAAACCAGGTACTTAAACTGGGAGAGGCTACTATTATGAATAGCGGTACCTATGATCGTCATTATCGACATATTTTCTAGCGGACGATGATGGTTTTATAAGATTCGGCGGGTATTGGGGTGACCGATGAATTTGTCGAGTACGGCACAAAAGCTTGCTACTGCATTAATTCAAAAGCACCGCGGTTGCCCGACATACATGTTTTCGATTGCTCTGTGGCCGCCACGTCAATTTGGCGTGCCGCAGAGGCCACGGCCAACAAGTGTCGACACCCGCATGGTGGAGGAGGGAAAGAAACCCCCAAGAACACAGCTCTAATCATTTCAAAGCGAGGTAGGTAAGGGATACTAGCCAGATCGGTCTTCACGACTGTGGAGAGGCGGGGCGGCGCCCGACGTAGCGGGGGCGCCGCCAAGAAAGCTGCGGAGGACCACCGGGGGAGAGAGCCAGCCAAACTCAAGCGCGGCGGCGCGGGAAGGAAGCGTAGTCGGGTCGATGTAGTCGTTGAATACCGCCGAATTGCGGTCCCAACCGCCTCAGTGACGGATCTTATTGTCGAGGCGGGTAACGCCACGTGCGTTTGTGCCCGACGCCGCGCAATCCCGCAACGGGAGCGAGTTCCACATAAAGGCTTCGGGCTGGGCTCGATTTATACGGACAAGAGCTCGCTTGATGAGCCATTCCCCGAGGGTAGCGGCGTTTCACGAGAGGGACGGGTAGCGCCATCGCCGAAGAGCGCCTAGAATTGGTCGGGTTGCTTGGTGGAGGAAGAGGTCGGAACGCGGCGTCGCGATAGTAGGCGATAAAGCGGCGTTAGTAGGAGGTTTGTCCAAGCGGGCACGGCGGTAGCAGGGATTTGAAGCAGGGGCTTGAACCCTTCTCGACGCCTGCGATGGCCCGCCCTTTCCCGGATCACGAAGAGGGTGACGCTGTGGGCGTCGAAGCCATGCAGTGGCGGCAGGAGACGCTGGTTTGCCCCGAGAGTAAAACATGAACGTTGAACACAAGGCGGCGCCCTCGCGAATGATGTTGCCGTAGTCGGTCGTAGACCTGGAAAAGGCGGCGAGGTCGTCGAGGAGGTGGGTGATGATGTCGCACGGCAAGGAGCGGCGTCGAAGCTCCTTTCATGTGGTGAGGTGTCAGAGCTCGAGCGCTCGCTGCTTCATGTCGATGATGGTTGGCCCATTAGTATCACGCAGGAAGGCAGTGATGGCAGAGAGGTAGGGCTGCATGGAACGAGCATTTCATGATAGAGTGGCCCATCTGGCCACCGCGATCGCACTTGCCTCCATGGCGGTCATAGCCATAGCGGCGAGGGGTGACGGGGGTGGGGGTAGGGAGGTGTGAGGGGTCCGGCGGGTGTGGCGGCGGGAGCAGTCGGGGGAAGATGGGGGGGGGGGGGGGGGGGGGGATGGGGGAATAGGGCCGGCGGGGGGGAACGGACCGGCGCACCCGGACGGCTGTAGTACCCATTATGCGCCGGGTCGGTAGCTGGCGGCTTACGCTTGCCACAGTCGGCAGCGACGAACTCGAGGTCGATGGCCTCGAGGCGGCAACATATGGTGACGTCGATAGACTCGTTGGCGCGACGGGTGGCAGCTTCGAGGGCGACATGAGCCGAATTGAGCATGTATGCCTAGATGACGCTAACAACGGCGAACTCGTTGTAGCGGAGGTGCTGCGGCAGCATGTCGACGGTGCGCCGCATGTGATGGGCGAGCTGGATGGCGTTGCCCGGCAGGTGAGGATGGTTGGTGGCGATGCATAGGCGAGTAGCGTAGCGCATGATGACGCCGGGCGGGTTGGAGTTAATGTGGAAGCACGGCACGCGCTTGGACTTGAGGTCGTCGATGTCAGCGAAGACGGCGGCAGCACTGATGTCATGTGCGACATCGCGCGGCACGGGGGGGGGGGGGGGGGGGTCGGCCAGTAGGATGCAATAGGCCATGCCAACATCCGACTCCGGTGGAAATTGGCGGAGGAAATAGTAGACGGCCAGCTCCGCAAGGTATATATGTAAAGAACGCGATGAGTTGACGAACCTCGTGGCGATCGCGCCGAGCATATGCATACGCGGGAGGCGTAGACGATGTCCGTAGTCGGGAGGCGTAGATGAAAGTGGAGTTGGACTACAACGTGGTGAATCGCTGCTCTCCGCAGCCCAAGCCGAGTTGCTTTTAGAACCTGCGTTTTCCAACCGCAGTGGGAACCTTGCGGATTACGGAAGCAGCTTCTGGCCTTTCGTATGTTCGCCATGTAGTCGGGATGCGGGTCTTAGTCTTGGCCAGTTCCACCTGGATGACGAGGGGCGGCGTTGGTGTCGATCTCCATGGCGTCTTAACCATCAGCCGCGGCGGCAGCGGCGGCAACAAGAGCTTCATCGCACATGATAATAGCAGCGGCGGCGGCGCGACGGATGGACGCGGGAAGCTCGGCGGGCGGGCGGGGGGGGGGGGGGGGGGGTCTCAACCATAGCTTGCGGTGAAAACCTATGGTCGCAAAGTCGTCACCACGTGCATAAGGCAGCACACGTGCAAGCAGCCAGCACTAACTGCACTAAATCTCGAACTCACCTTTCCACGGCGGGGTTCTGAAGGGTTGGCATCGCCTTTCTTCCGCTGAAGGGAGAGAGCACTGCCGATCAAAGCGGCAGCCTCCTCGGCCTCGGTCAAGTAGGGGATGCTAGGTGGTCGGAATTCTCGTTTCGCACCGACTATGCGAAATGCTTGCCCCACCATGACGAGTTCCATAGCTGGACGCCCTAACCTTTTTTCTCCGCCCACTTCTTGGAGTGCGGCCAGTTCTGCCTGCGGCTGCGAGCCGCCTTCTGAATCTGCTTGCGCATGGTGGCGTCGGTCGGCTGGCCACCGATACGGTCATACGGACAGCGGGCGCATACCACCGCGGGCTCGTTGAACCGCTTGATTACGTGGCTCTTAGTGTACTCAGGGATCTCGTTGTCCAACATGGGCAAGCCAGAAACACCATCGATGGGGTAGAACGACGCAATGGCTTTGTCGAACGGTTGTTTTAGTAGCGCTGCTCGTAGGGAGGGGGGTCGTCGACTTAGATGAATTTACCACAAAATAGGAGCATGTACTAGTTGGTCAGCATGCACGGGACGGACGGGAGGAGTGGTACATGGGATAGCGCGTGCAGCCCGCTTCCTGAACGTGCCGCCAGGTGCCGTTATGCCGTCAGTGAAAACCTTCACGGCGCTGCCGTGTCCGGGCGCCGAAGCCGATGACATACGCGATACCGCGGGTGTAGAGCTGGAACATATTGCCGGTAGCTAAGCGAGATTCAGCCGCCACCATTTGCTTGTAGGCGGCTTGATGTGTTTATCTTCTAGTACTGCTTTTAGCAGTAGGTGGATTTGTTTCTGCCCTTTTTGTTATTCACACACCAATTGCTCCTTACCCCAGTGGCACACGAAACGTGCTTCGTAGCCCTCGTCCATCGAGTCTTCAGCGTCCTCCGGGCATGTGTGCACGTTCCTCCCTTGCACTGCCTCGCGTTCGGTGTTGTTGAGAGCGCAAAGGCGTGCATGAGTCAACGCCCCGCCTACCTTGACACCGTCCTTGACCTCAGCATCCTCGGCTGCCGACAACCTGACGCACGTCACATAGTAGAGAAGGGGCGGCTCCGCCTGCGGTAGGGGAAGGTCCTGAGGCGGCCAATACTCCGTGGGGGGGGGGGGGGGGGGGGGGGGGGGGGGGGGGGGGGGCTGTCTCCGCCGGCGGAGAGAAACGTTGTGCCTCTAGACGTCGTCATGGTGGCGGGGGGTGTCGATGGTGGTGAAGTGCTGGCTGACTCCATTTTATTGTGCGATGACCACGGGCGGTATACCAGTCGATAATGTTGCTGTCATAATCACTTAGTGACTAAGTGATATGGAACCTGGCAAGAATGGATGCGGTGTAGTATTATTGTATTGTATATCAATACCTTATTGTGATTACAGTACCTGGTACTCGGCGGGTACCCGGGGCGACACAAATAGGTCATCATGCATGCTGACGCACAGTACCCTTAAATAATGTTGTGAACTACTAGCAATATGGAGATGAATCAACACATGATCAAAACAATCATGGCATGACATGAAATGATCCATACTGCAGAGTACATGCACATATATCCTTGTTTGGTTACAATAACGGTCGATGAGGTATGATATTACGCTCTATTGAGGCACCCGTAATGTCAACGCACATTGCGCGGCATGATGTCTCATGTATGACATGCCTGAAATAAAATTTTATTGAAGCAGATATAAATAAATGCAATTGGCAGACAAGGTTTTGAAAGAAAATATGTCTTTCCGTTACAGCTGGAAACCCCAGACCCACCCAGCGCCTGTATTTATATTTCTTGCGCCAGCCATATCATTCTACATTTACACACTGCGCAGCAACTTGATAGATGTACTAACACTCAGGACATCAGCCTTCCCTGCGCTGCCATGCCCACAGAGACATTTGAAGCGCTAATCATGCATGCTTATGAGCCGCAATGCAGGCTGAATAAACACGCGAATGTTGTTACGGTTGCTCCGCAGCGCCGCCATCGCCATCGTCAAGATCATCGTGGCAAACGGAGGTGTCCTTGGCATGAGAGTGCTTCACATAGGAAGCCAACCCGGTGAAAGCAAAATCAACAATATCATGTCAGTGTCCAAATAAACCATGAGATAACGGTGAAATGGCAGTTGCGGGGCGTTGTTGACGACATACCTCATCATCTGCACGGGCGCAACATCATCAACGGCCATCTCGCGCCGCCGACCCTTGCCAGCAGTGCTGGCGGAAATCGCCTCAACTTTGGTGCATGTGACAAGCCTGCCTTGCACAATGCAGAGTGAGAAGACGGAGTCCAACAGGAAGACTGCATTCACAACGCCTTCCCAGATCATGGTGCTGATTAGGGCTGATGGAAGCCGACTCCCACGGTAAGCGTCTCCAGATGCGAAGACAATCGGAGGCGAAGCCATGGGGTTGTCTAGGGCGTAGCACTTTGCCACAACGAAATAGCTTACCTCAATCAGGAGGTTCTCTCCTTTTGCAGCCCCAGTTAGCCGAAAGTCCATATTGGCTCTCGGTTGAGTAGTCTGCCGGATGTAATAGTTCAGGGGCACAAGGGCTGCATCCGTGTTCTCCCACAGCCGGGCTGTGTACACCCATGCATTTCCCTTCGGCAGCAAGCGGTTGTACGCGCGCGATCAGTACACATTGTAGGATTCCTGGGCCGGTTTGATCGCTATCATACATCCGGCCACAGTACGTCAGCTTGTGGCAGTCCGGCGGATGATCGATGTAAGTGTGCTTTTAATGCAGCTACACTATCACACAAGGCATACATGCATGCTATCAGGAATCGAAAGCACTCACTTGATGTTCGCCGTATCAGCCCTCAGATGTTGTACCCGCAGCCCATCAGGGGGGTACTCATCAACGTACTGCTTATAGAGAGCAGCAGTGTGCTCATGCACATTGACGCCCTCCTCGCAGAAAGCTTCCTCAACCACCTTCGCGATGACTGCGCGACCCACTGCATCTTGCTGTGCATGGCGATTCTTCGCCGGTGCAGATCCCCCCACAATGCCCCGAGCCCGCCGCATGCTGATGAGTAAGTCATTGAAGAGGAGCTCGAAGTCCTCAAGTCGCATCTGTCCGCGCCAACAGCTAGGAGTGAGAAAGCATATGATGCAATTACACACGACTGCTTGGCCAGTGCACATAGGAAAGGCACTTGCTTCACGACCTCGATAGCAAAAGCCCTCTCCGGATCCTTGATGTACTTGCCGACAATGATCTTCTAGAAGAACCTAACCTATACACAGAAAAATATAGGGATTATATGAGATGCTGAATAGATTCATAAGATGCCTCGTTTGAAGTACAGGGTGAGTGAAAGGGGAGGGGGGGGGGGGGCTCACCCCCCTCTCGAGGCTCATCTCCACCTCACGCGCTGTGCAACCACGCTTCCCCTGAGCCGCCCACCTACAAACCAACACGTGTAGATTGCTACACAGTAGGCGGGTATCATCGCACATATGCTCACATATCCTGGCGATAGGCAGCTCGTAGTCCGCCTTGACGCCAAGCAGGTCGACGAGCACAGCACCAATGCTCGAACGCTTCGGGGGCGGCTTACCCAACAACACGTGGGAGAAGCTTACCCGCAGACCTTCGTAGCGCTTGTCATCCTCGGTATCATGCTCAGGCTCGCCGCCACTACCTTTAAAAGGGCACACAGCAACACCACAGTTAGCAACAAGCAGACGGGATAGGGTTCCGTCCAAGTGCACCTTAGTGAAGGCGCGCGATGCGAATAGCAACAAATGTGTAATACGACTTACCTCTTTGGCACCGTTTTCAACAGTGCCTTGAAGGCGCGGTTCCCGTTTCTCATCTCCCTCGTGTCCCTCCTCCTTTCCCCCGCCCGTCTCAGCCTTGTCGCCGCCGTTGAGGCTGGAGAGAAATCCAGTCGGTTCGCGTTCTTCGTCGTCGCCCTCCCAAAAGGCAACGCCGTCAGAAATAGTCATACCCCGCTCCGCCCTCTCCTCAAAGGACTGCCAACCGGGCTTTGGGCCATGCCCCTATCGCTGCCAGCCGTATCGTCGATGTTTATATCGCCGCCAGAACCGTCCGAGATACTGTCTAAATTCTGGAAACACCGACGAATTACTAGTAGGTCGCGACAAGCGACGGTTGCATCTCGCGCGTACTTTAACAGAGCGGACGGCACATATATACACCACATGGTTACCTATTGGTGAAGAGGTGTCAGTGTTGGGTGGGAGCCAGCCGACAAATTTGGGTGGGACGCAAATAAGCATGCGTGTAAGGAATACAGTCTCGATGAGAAAGCAGTAGGGCATTACATGCCGTCGTGATGTCGCACCCTAACCAGAAAAGGCCAAAACGCGAGCAAAAATGTACTGTACCACGAGGTCCTAGTTTTGCTGCTGTTTTTCGAGCCAAATCACGTTGCCCGATTAGGGTTTCCTATTCTGCCTCTATGTACTATTTTCACCGCCGATTGTGCGGAAATATGGGGCACGAAGATGTGCACGACGGCTGCCGTAACGAACTACAACCACCTCTCCCTCGGCACCCACCCACACTCCTCGGCACGCCTCTCAGTCAGTAGTCACCCTTGCTAGCCCTGCTAGCCGTCGGAGTGAAGCGCGGGCCACTAGATACCCTTATGACCGAGCCGTACCTACGACGGTCCTTGCTCAATGTCGCTTGGGGGGGTTAAGTCACCGGATTTCAGGGCCGATGAAGGACCCCCCAGACGCTCGGCGGCGGCGGAGGCCTACGCAGGCCGAAGGCACGGCTCCTGCCCCAGTACCATAGTCATAGCCAGCCAAACCGACGTGGCGATCCTTGCGGCGGGTGCGGCGGCAGCCGCCCGCTTTGTACCGTCCTTAATTGGGTTTCTTGCCGAGCCGTATGCGGATATATCGGGTACTGCTCGGCGCCCGTCTGGCTGACAGTCGTGGCGGAGGCAACGTCTACGGGTAGGCTACGTTCTGACCGCAACCTCACTACAATCTCGGGGCGCATAACTGGCAGATTGCTATTTGCGCTGTTGCTGCCAGTAGGTTTACGCTACGGTTGACGGCGCCGAGGCTAGTGCGTGAACGGTGGCGGGCAATCCCGCGCGCGTTCAGCCGTGGCGCCGTCGCCGGCGGTTATCTAGCAGTGGCTAGGGCCGGGATATACGCGGGTACCCGTATCTGCCAGGGACGGCAAGCCGAAGGGAAAATCGTGTGCATTGACCAGGGCAGATTTAATCCTTTCAGCCGCCTAGATCGTGCGCGAGCCCTGTCGCGACTCGTCGATTGTTGGCGGGGGTAGCGCGCAAATCTAGTTGGCCCAGTACCGGTACTGGTACGGACTGCTATACAATCTCCCCGGTACTAGTCACTACAATCTTGGGGCGCGGCACCGGCAGACTTGCGAGATTGCTAGTATTCCAAGTAATACCACGCCACGATTGCTGGCGCCACGAGGTGAGCGGGTGTAGGGTGCATAATTGAGATGATATATGCAGGTAGCCTACGATCTGACTACAATAGCCAGTAAGGATCTCGAACGATCGAGTAATACAAACTGACTACGGTAGCGACTACTGGTAGCGAGTAAGGAGTGTTGCGTTAGGCATGCGGTAACTGCCTACCTGGCTGAAACACTTTCCTTGTCTGGGGTATTTGTTGCATACTTGTATGACAGAAGCGCATAGGGTTGACGGGAAAGTACGACTGCTAGCGAGGTGCTCTCCCGAGAACTTCACTTCGGCTTAGTGAACGCCCTAGATTGTTGCGCGCCACGCCGCAGATTGTTGCCTCAGGCATGTTTTAAATCCGCACACGGCTGCGAAACCTAACAGTACCCGGATAATGCGGCATATAGAAGTATTATGCATGCGCATGGGCTCAGCGACACGACATAGGTAGATAGCCACACCCCCAGGTACATCATATTCGCGACGGCGAGCCCTAGATTGCCGCAGATTGTTGCCTTCGGCAGGCAGGAACGGCCTACCTGGCTGAGACACTTTCCTTGTCCGGGGTATTTGTTGCAAACCTGCACGACAAAAGCGCACACGCTTGACGAGAATGTACGATTGCCAGCGAGGTGCTCGCCTGAGAACTTTACTTTGGCAAAGCCTCAGATTGTTGCGCCCCGCCGCAGATTGTTTCCTTAGGCATGTTTGAAATCCATACACAAATGCTTACAGTACCAGGATAATGCGGCATATAGAAGTATCATGCATGCGCATGGGCTCGACATCAAGACATAGGTGGATAGTTTCACCCCCAGGTACATCATATTCGCGACGGTGAGCCCTAGATTGCTGCGCTGCGCCGCAGATTGTTGCCTCCGGCACGGCATGCCGGAACGGCCTAATTTTGGGGTGCGGTACCGACAGTTTGCTATTTGTGTTGTTTGGTATAATGCTAAGATTGACGGCACCACGGCTGTGTGAGTAGCAGCGGTTGGCACTCCCGCGCGCGTGCATACAGCCATGGCGCCTTCAATCGTAGCGTTATACCACTGGCAGCATCGCAAATGGCAATCATCTCCCGGTACCGCGCCCCGAGATTGGAGTCTGATTGTAGCCATCCTGTATATTGCAGACCGTGTATTTGCACGCTACACCCACTCCCCTCGTGGCGCCATCAATTGTAGCGTAGTAGTAATTGTTAATTTGCACGCTACACCCACTCCCTCTTGGCGCCATCAATCGTAGTGTAGTAGTAATTGTTAAGAGAACTAACAATCTCGCATTAGTCTGGTACCGCGCCCCCAAGATTGTAGTAAGCAGCGGGCGGGGAGTTTGTAGATGCAAAAAACATCTACCCCGCGCATGCAATCGTGGCGCAGTCGCGAGCGGCCATCAAGCAGTGGCTACGGCCAGAGTAATACGCAGGTACCCGTATCGACAGGGGCCGGCAAGCAAACTGTGAGCCTATGCGCATTCATATTCTTTCTATGCCATATATATGCGCATGCACAAAGATTGCCAGTCATCTAGGCAGTTACGGGATGCCAAAATACAGCAATCTATGGCGTGCCGTAAGCAAATATCAGGTATTAGCGGTACTGCCTAGCAATCTGTATAGTATCGTCAAGCATATGCTCATTCAGAATCCTTCTTTGTCGTATACATCCGCATTTTAAACGATTGGCAGCCATATAGGCGGGTAGTACAGCGTGCCTAAAGTCAGCAATCTGCCTAGCAATCTATATACTATTGCCAAGTCCACATGAAAAACGCATGATGCCCATTGTGGTGCCGGCCCGCGGCGCTCACACTTGCGGGTTTGCGAACCCCCTCTCAGAATCACACGACTCCTCCGCTTTTATTTGCGAGACTCGCGTATAAAAGCATATGTGAGGGTCGGCTGCTTGGAATCTGGTCGTCGCCCATAGAAGATTGCTGTATACGGGCTCGGCAACTCACATTCTAGCCGAACGGGTGTGTCATTCGTCTCCGTATGTGCTTTGCGACTGCGACACTATACCACATACACCGGAGTAAATCAAAAACGCATGATGCCGTTTGTGGCGCCGGCCTGCGGCGGTCATACTTGCGGCCTTGCGAACCCCCTCTCTGTGTCACACGACTCGTCCTTCGCTTTTTCTGCAAGTCCCGCGTCACGGCCATCGGCCTTGTAATGTTGCTATGTACAGACATATATATGGTGGTCGGCTGCTTGGAATTTAGTCGTCGGCCATGGAAGTTTGCTCTACATACGGGCCCGGCAACTCGCAATCTAGCCGAACGGGTGTGTCATTCGTCTCCGTATGTGCTTTGCGACTGCGACACTACATACCACAAACACCGGTGAAAAAAATCAAAAACGCGTGATGCCCTTTGTGGTGCCGGCCCGCGGCGCTCACACTTGCGGCTTTGCGAACCCCCTCTGTGAATCACACGACTCCTCCGCTTTTATTTGCGAGACTCGCGTATAAAAGCATATATGAGGGTCGGCTGCTTGAAATATGGTCGTCGGCCATAGAAGATTGTTGTATACGGGCTCGGCAACTTGCAATCTAGCCGAACGGGTGTGTCATTCGTCTCCGTATGTGCTTTGCGACTGCGACACTATACCACATACACCGGAGTAAATCAAAAACGCATGATGCCTTTTGTGGTGCCGGTCTGCGGCGCTCATACTTGCGGCTTTGCGAACCCCCTCTCTGTGTCACACGACTCGTCCTTGGCCTTTTCTGCGCAAGTCCCGTGTCACGGCCGTCGGCCTTGTAATGTTGCTATGTACAGGCATATATATGGGGGTCGGCTGCTTGGAATTTAGTCGTCGGCCATGGAAGTTTCCAGTATATACGGGCTCGGCAACTCGCAATCTAACCGAACGGGTGTGTCATTCGTCTCAGTATGTGCTTTGCGACTGCGACACTACATACCACAAACACCGGTGAAAAAAATCAAAAACGCGTGATGCCCTTTGTGGTGCCGGCCCGCGGCGCTCACACTTGCGGCTTTGCGAACCCCTTTTCTATGTCACACAACTCCTCCACTTTTTGTTGCAAGCCGCGCACCATGGCCGCCGGCCGTGTAATGAAAGCATATTTGGGGGTCGGAATATTTGAGAATCTGGTCGTCGGCCATAGAAGATTGTTGTGTACGGGCTCGGCAACTCGCAGTCTAGCCGCACGGGTGTGGTATTCGGCTCCGTATGTGGTTTACGACTGCGGCATTACCACATAGACCGCAGTAACTTCATTTAAAACGCACGAATACCCTTGGCGGTGCCGGCCCGCGGCCCTCATACTTGCGGGTTTTCGGATCCCCTCTCTGTCACACGACTCGTCATCGTCCACTTTTATGTTGTAAGCTACGCACCATGGCCGTCGGCCGTGCTCCCTTGCTATATACAAGCATATATGCAGGTCAAGAGCTGAGAATATGGTCGTCGGCCATATAAGATTTATGTATACGGGCTCGGCAACTCGAAATCTAGCCGCACGGTGTGGGATTCGGCTCCGTATATGCTTTGCGAATGCGGCACTACCATAGACCCCGCAGTAACTTTCTCTAAAACGCATGATGCCCTTATTGGTGGTGCCGGCTTCCCGAAACGTGCTATGGAGTTGTATCTGGACTGCGATGGTAAGTGCGTCGCACTCTGCACGGTGAGCAAGATTGTTCAACCCTGACTAGGGTATACTTCTTGCCCTAATTCGGTTTGTAGTAATGAGCCAAATCTGAAGGTCCCACAGACCCACGCTGCTCGGTGCCGTCGGACTCAAGGGAGGCTGCAGTAGGCACTTGGATGCGCAACTCCCCCAGAGGCTCGGAGCTATATTTGTTGTATATGTGAGGTCGGCAACTGACAATCTAGCCGAATGCCAGATGTTGTATTCGGCTCCATATGTATGCTTTACGACTGCGGGACTCATTTCCACATTGTAAACCGCAGTATCCCCTCCCCGGGGATATCTTTACCAAAACGCGTGGTATTGCACCACCCCTCTCTGTCACACGACTCCTCCGCTTTTAGTTTGGAAGTCGCGCCTCATGCTCGTCGCACCCGTGTAATCTTGCCATGTACAAGCATATATGGGGGGGGGGGGGGGGGGGGGGGGGGGGCAGCTGAGAATATGGTCGGCCAGGAGATAAGATTGTCGTATATACGATGTCGGCAATGTACAATCTAGCCGAACGGGTAAGTTATTCGGCTCCGTATATGCATTAAGACTGCGACACTACCACATAGACCGCAGAAACTTCATCAAAACGCATGATGGTGCCGGCCCGCGGCGCTGCGGACCTGCTTTCTGTATCACACGACTTCTTCCCCATTGGTGTGCCGGCCCGCGGCGCTTATATACTCGCGACTTTGCGGACCTCCTCTCTGTATCACACGACTTCTCCGCTCTTATTTTGAAGCAAGTCACGCAGGAAAGGCCCAAACCGGGCTCGCGCGGCACAATCTCGGCGGCTGGAGAGAAAAAAACTGCCCACTGATTGCACCGCCCAACTTCCTTTCGGCTTGCCGCCCCCGGTATAGTCGCTACATACGGGTACCCGTAGGTATTACCTCGGTCGTAGCCACTGCTTGATGATATTTCGCGGGATTGCGCCACTGCATACGGCTGGGCGAGCGCGGCGGCTTGCCCGCCGCAGCTCGCGCAGCCGTGGCGCCGCGAATCGTATCGTAGTTTATTAAGACGACGTGTTAGCTATATCTCGCATTGGTCTGCCGGTACCGGTATCACGCCCCGACGGAGATTGTAGTGAGTATGCTGGGGATAAAGGGGAGATTGAGAGTAATTCCTACTCGCTACCAGTAGTCGCTACCGGTAGTCGCTACCTTGCTAGATATGCACGCCACAGGCACCGGCAAACATACGACGAGTCGTCGCGACAGGGCAACAATCTGCGGCGGGGCGCAACAATCTGGGGCTTTACGTAAGCCAATGTGAAGTTCTCAGGCGAGCACCTTGCTAGCAATCGGATTTCGTCATACAAGTATGCAACAAATACTTGGACAAGGAAAGTGTTTCAGCCGTGTAGGCATTTACTCCTGCCGAAGGCAACAATCACCGGTGCAGCACAGCAATTTCGCCGTTGCAAATATGATGTTAGTACATGAGGGTGTGGCTATTTATCTGTGTCTTATCGTCGAGCCCTTGCGCATGCATAATACTTCTGTATGCCGCATTATCCGGGTACTGCAAGGCGTGCATCCGTGTATGGATTTAAAATATGCCTAAGGCAACAATCTGCGGCGGGGCGCAACAATCTAGGGCTTTCACTAAGCCGATGTGAAGTTCTCGGGCGAGCACCTCGCTAGCAGTCGTACTTTATCGTCAAGCCTTTGCACTTTTGTCATACAAGTATGCAACAAATACCCAGACATGGAAGGTGTTTCAGCCGTGTAGGCAGTTACCGCCTGCCGAAGGCAACAATCTGCGGCGCAGCGCAACAATCTAGGGCGTTCAGTCCTAAGCCAAAGTGAAGTTCTCGGGCGAGCACCTCGCTAGCAGTCGTACTATATCGTCAAGCCTTTGCACTTTTGTCATACAAGTATGCAACAAATACCCAGACATGGAAGGTGTTTCAGCCGTGTAGGCAGTTACCGCCTGCCGAAGGCAACAATCTGCGGCGCAGCGCAACAATCTAGGGCTCGCCGTCGCGAATATGATGTACCTAGATAGGGGTGTGGCTATCCACGAGTTTCTTGTCGTCGAGCCCCTGTGCATGCATAATACTTCTGTACGCCGCATTATCCGGGTACTGCAAGGCGTGCAGCCGTGTATGGATTTAGAACATGCCTAAGGCAACAATCTGCGGCGGGGCGCAACAATCTAGGGCGTTCAGTCCTAAGCCAAAGTGAAGTTCTCGGGCGAGCACCTCCCTCGCAGTCGTACTTTCTCGTCAAGCCTATGCGCTTTTGTCATACAAGTATGCAACAAATACCCGGACATGGAAGGTGTTTCAGCCGTGTAGGCAGTTACCGCCTGCCGAAGGCAACAATCTGCGGCGCAGCGCAACAATCTAAGGCTCGCCGTCGCAAATATGATGTACCTAGGGGTGTAACTATCGACGAGTTTCTTGTCGTCGAGCCCATACGCATGCATAATACTTCTATGTCGCATTATCCGGGTACTGCAAGGCGTGCAGCCGTGTATGGATTTAAAATATGCCTAAGGCAACAATCTGCGGCGGGGCGCAACAATCTAGGGCGTTCAGTCCTAAGCCAAAGTGAAGTTCTCGGGCGAGCACCTCCCTCGCAGTCGTACTTTCTCGTCAAGCCTATGCGCTTTTGTCATACAAGTATGCAACGAATACCCGGACAAGGAAAGTGTTTCAGCCATGTAGGCATTTACCGCCTGCCGAAGGCAACAATCTGCGGCGCAGCGCAACAATCTAGGGCTCGCCGTCGCGAATATGATGTACCTAGGGGTGTAACTATCCACGAGTTTCTTGTCGTCGAGCCCTTGCGCATGCATAATACTTCTCTATGCCGCATTATCCGGGTACTGCAAGGCGTGCAGCCGTGTATAGATTTAGAACATGCCTAAGGCAACAATATGCGGCGCAGCCTGCCGAAGGCAACAATCTGCGGCGCAGCGCAACAATCTAGGGCTCGCCGTCGCGAATATGATGTACCTAGGGGTGTAACTATCCACGAGTTTCTTGTCGTCGAGCCCTTGCGCATGCATAATACTTCTCTATGCCGCATTATCCGGGTACTGCAAGGCGTGCAACTGTGTATGGATTTAAAATATGCCTAAGGCAACAATCTGCGGCGGGGCGCAACAATCTAGGGCGTTCAGTCCTAAGCCAAAGTGAAGTTCTCGGGCGAGCACCTCGCTAGCAGTCGTACTTTCTCGTCAAGCCTATGCGCTTTTGTCATACAAGTATGCAACGAATACCCGGACAAGGAAAGTGTTTCAGCCATGTAGGCATTTACCGCCTGCCGAAGGCAACAACTTGCGGCGCAACGCAACAATCTAGGGCTCGCCGTCGCGAATATGATGTACCTGTAGGGGTGTACCTGTCCACGAGTTTCTTGTCGTGGAGCCCATGCGCACGCATAATACTTCTGTATGTCGCATTATCCGGGTACTGTAAGGCGTGCCGCCGTGTATGGATATATTAAAACATGCCTTACCTTCGCGGCGCTAGATCGGTGGAGGTAGCGCCACTTTTCGCCGAAGTCGAGAATATCAGTCTTCAAGGCCTTGTACGACTCCCACTCTCTTTCATCTACAACCGGCCTTAACCACTCATGATCATGTCCTCCTGACTTGGAAGGTTGGTGTTCTTGGACCGGGACGCTGGTAGAAGGTTGCGTGCGAGGCGGTAAGCGAGTCCCGGTACGGGTTGGGGTTGTAGCTTCCGGCCGAAACTTTGGCAGCGACGCAAGGGCTTCACGGTCTGCGGGCACCCCCCCTCGAATGTTTGACGCATCAGCCGGTGCTGGGAACTCCCGGTCATTAGGCCCGACGCTTGCCTCCTGTCCAGCGCTGCCATGTGTTGGAGTCGCACCAGTTCGTGGAAGCACCGGAACCTCAGCCAAGGAGCGGTCGACAAATCTAGTCAGCAAGCCCCGTGCCGTATCGGCACCAAGCGCAGGTTCCAGACGCTGCAACATCGACCACACACGCTCAGAATTGACCTGCATGTACTGAAACATGCCGTCGATATGCTCGCCATTGGACCACGCCGAATTTGACATGGCTATAAGGTAGGAGGCCTATGGGGCACGGCACAGGTGTGGCGAGTGATGCCTCCCGTTGCGAAAACCGTTGACGACACAATCTAGAAGCCGCGGTCGTGCCAGCGCCATGATCCCAGTACTTAATGCAACTGTACGAAACCCTAAATTCGTCCTTTTCGGTATAACGAGATTTGGCTCACTTTGCTCGGATTAGGGCTCAAAAACAGAGCCAAAACACGGTGCGCGTGATCCATTACCTTTTTGCTCGCGTTTTGGCCCCCTCCCGCACCCTAACCTTGTTGCCAGGGAGCATGGTTGTGACGACAACCTCGGAGTGATGAGACGACGAGAACCGCACACCGAGCCATTGTCCCAAGTAGGTCGAGAGCGTTCCGCCGTGCTTCGCGCGTGCGGGGTCGACGCGAACGTCGGGTAGCCGGTGCGGCCGGTGGTGATGGCGGGGCAGTAGGTTCGCGCGAAGACGGGGCAGGCACTACGGGTTGCGATGCGGTGGTGGTCTTTAGTTGAGTGAGGGGAGGGGGGGGGTTTGGCGAGCGTCGGTTAAGATTACCATGGCAAGCTGGAATCCGCACACTCGCAGGCACTCACCGACAGTAAGCGGACTTGCTCCATCGAGCATGCGTCGTTCGCTGGGTGTCTGATGAGGTGTTGTACTTTGAAGTGGCGGCTATTCCCGGCAAGGTGACTTATGGACACAAGGCACTGGACCCTTAGGTGGCCGCTCGGACCATCGGATAAATCGAAGACGCGCTTCTTGCCGCATAATCTTGCTTTGCCGCGAGGCATCGCGACAAGGGTGCACTGAGGGGGGCGCCTGTGGGATAGCGAGTGGTTGGATTCCGGGCGAGAGCGGCGGATGATAAGCAGGTCGGACGATGGATGATAAGGTAGTCGCTCCGCCGCCGCATGCGCATCAACAGCGTCAGGCCCGCCGCGCGGTTGCGTGCCATGGCGAAGTACGCTTGCGCGGGCCGGCGGGAGGGGCATCACGTACCGTTTCACGTACGGGTACCGCTGTGGCGTTGAGACCTCGCGGCGTAGGTACTGGTGGCATGCATGGATAAGCGCGGATAAGCGCGGAGAAGCCCACGTTAAGCGGGAGTAGTCGTCCGGGTGGATACGAAATACGAAATACGGTGCTAGTATAGTAAAAATGAGTACGAATACAGTAGAAGTACCGTATTAAGCGCGGTTAAGCGGACCCCGTTTCGACGAGTGGTGCAGGTGGGTATATATAGTGAAAGTTCCCGCAAATGCCGACGGCTCCGGTGCAGCGTCGCTTGGAAGGCACGCCCGGAGGCGTTTCCTCTAAACGCTGTTGCGCGGGGTCGGCACGGCGGAGCACCCCCATCATTCGGCCTTGTCGGCCACCTAGGCCTCGGCTTTTGCCTTACCCTTGCCGGCGTCCTTGGTGGTGTCCTTGGCAGGGGAAGCTCGTGGTGCCAATGCCTCGCGCGCCGAGCACGCGGTCTTTAAGTTATTGTCGCGGCTGCCGCCGCCGCCATCCCGGTCGCGGTCGCCACGCCGAAGTGCTGCGAGTTTACATTTTAGCGGCGCTCACGATGTACGCGTCGTAGACACGGTCCTTGTAGAGCTCCGCCACCTCGGTGAGCTCGATTGACCCCATGTTCTTGGTGCCGGGGCAAAGATAACGCTCGCGCACGACGTCGGGGACGAAGGTGTGACCGTTGTGCATCTGCGTGTCCCCGTGCTTGCAAAAGTAACCCAATAAGCGGAACCGATGCCCGTCGCCGACGGCCTCCATGCTGGGGACGACGGCCTCGAGACGCTGTCCGAACGCGGGCGTAATCCCGTCGGTGACGAACGCCGCAGCTACCATCTTACGAAGCTCGACTTCCACCCCCGCGATGAAGGTCTCGTATTTGCTAGCATGCGGCATGGTAGTACTCGTCCGCTGCCGGCTGAAGACGAGGGTTGCCAAGTAGGTACTCGAGCACGCGGTCGAGGGCGATGGGGAAAAGCCCAGGGCGCCGCAAGCTGTCGGGCGCCATGCAATTCTCGATACCGGGCAAAGCAGTAGCGAGGGCGGTTTTCCACTCAAGGTATGGGGTATTCGCTCGAGGGGGGGGAGGTCGCACGGATGTTCTGGTCCTTACCACCTGCGCGGGACTCGTTCCCGCCCGGAATGGCGTCCTCTCCGCTGGCGGCAGCCGGCGGCATAGGAATCTATTGGCTAGCGAAGAATCTAAAGACCCGCTCCCACTCGTCGTCCGCCGCACGACGCCTCGCCTCGATGCGTTCTTAGGCAGTGGCAGATGTCTCGCCGCCCTCGATAGCCGCCACCTTGCCGGCGTCTACCATCTTGGGCTCGGTGGGTGAGCCGCTGCCCAACATATCGATTGGGTCGTCCGGGAGGCGCGGTGGGAACTGCGGTGAGAGGATATACTGACGAGCCTCGGTTCGGGTTGGTCCCGTGGTAGTTGCATTCAGAGCGGAAGGGGTCGAAGGTGTTGTACCGTTTCCGAGGGCTTGAGCTCTCTACACGGTCCAAAACCGCGAAATAGTGTTGTGCGGGCAGGAGGCCAACACAAAACGAAGAGAGTGGCCCATTTAGCGGACGATGATGGTTTTGTAAAATTTGGCGGGTAGTGGAGTGACCGAAGATCGTTGTGGATTAGGGCATCACGCGAGCCGTCAGTGCTAATGCATGAATTCAAAACACTACCGCGGCTGCCCGTACAAGTGCACGATTGCTCTGTGGCCGCCACGTCAATTTGGCGTGCCGCAACGGCCACGGGCAACAGATGTCGATACCCGCATACCCTAGGGTTGGAGGGGGGAAAAGAAACCCAAGAACACAGACATGAACAAAACAAAATCATAAAACCAATATAGTATAATAGCAAAAAAAGTATACATGTTATATAGCGACCGCATTATTCGTTACAAACCCCCGTAGTTACTCGCATTCGTACATATAAAAGTAAAGTTCGCCCCGGGACATCGGCCGAAGCCGCCCCATCACTTGACCTCGTGCGCCAACTGCAGTCGTAGGTCTGGCATAGCCCGTCGACCATTGCCTCATTCGAACCCCGAAGGGCTAATGCATCAACCGGGTAAACTCGGGGCACGCCGGGCCGATATTGCCGAAATACATCGGCCAGAAATCGAACCCGGGTCTCTCGCATACGAGGCGAATGCTGAACCGAGCGGACAAGGGATCTACCTCGTACATATACCTACAGGTAGCGCCTCAATTTTATAGGCTCTCCCAATTTAATTTCTTTGTTTAGCCAACGATTTCCCGGAGAATCGTAGAGAGGGGTGATTATTCTGACGGGGAAACTTTGCCAAGCACTGAGCCAGTACTCCAGCTCCAGCACTACCAAATGTTGATATGTCCGCGCGCCACCGCGCGCGTGGTCATCGCCACCGATGTGGTGCGCGGCGGGCAGCGGCTACTCGGTAACACCGGCGCTAGATAGGGAGTATCCCGCCCGCAGCCTACCAACCAGGGTCGAGGGGACATGGGTGGACAACGGTGACCGAAACTATCCCACCCGCAGTTGTGCGTGCTAGTATACCGCAGCCCGCGCATGACCCGTCGTACACTGCTCGTACGGCTGGGGGCCCGCCGCCCACGACAGCCCCGGCCGCGGCGCGCTAACGCCCCGCTGCCCCGCCCGCGGCGCGTTAGTTGGCGCCCCGCTACGTACACCGGCAGCGCTAGCAAATGAAATGCGGTTATTTGTGAAATCGACGGACAGAAGTTGATTTCACTCTTATCTGTGGTCAAGAATGATTTATTATGATTGTTGATTATGATTAATGAGGTTGTTGCACTATCCCGCAGGTACAACCTGTATCACCAATGCAAGACATGAGAGGGCACATCATTCCTGGCTACGTCGGTATCGTACTCCATGACACAAGGACGGAAGCACAAGTATTGGATAAAGGCAACCCCCCCTCCCCCCACGTCTGACTCCAAACGGCCTACACAGTGTCGCCATGTTGAGTTATGGTATACATACATATGCAGGTTGTGCATGAGAATCCCGAGACACGGAGGCCCATGGTGCTCAAGCACAAGACATGGGACGAGCAGTGGATGCCCACTGATGAGTACGGCAAGCATGCCATACTGCGTGACATGCGTGCCGAGGTGGAGCAACATGACAACGACGTATATGTTGGGGAAGTGCTATACTTCCTGGAGGTGACCCACACCTTCGGTGCCGGATCTCACCCTCGCTGTATGCCGCAACTGAGCGCATGGTGATAGGGTCCCCCCTCGGCACTGGTGTGTGGCAGAGCACCCCCTCCTGCCAAACATTCGCAAAGGGCATCACACCTTCCCTGGCGCGCTGAAGCACATCGAGGAGAAATTGTACTACTGCTACTGATGAGGGGAAATCCGGACATACTGACAGACCATGCGCGCGCCGCATCACTTATCCCGGTTTAGCATGTTCGTCTCACATGATGTGGGGCAGTATGTGTGGTGCACATATAACACAATGACCCTGCACTACTAGCTGAATTTCCGTATAGCTGATAAATGTAATCGATCAAAGTTATGCTGCCCATCAATTCCGCGTAGCTCCCCGGCGCCGCTGCCCTGAGCACCCACAGTTAGGGCTACCACCATAACCCTACCTGCATACTCATACCCATATACCCGTACTACTCATCTGCTTATTATACTCGTACGCATGTGCAAGTACATGTTTCACGATAGCTCGCACATATATGTACGAGGCCGCACCATATCATCCCAAGCCGCATCAGCAATGCATCAACAATGCCGCAGTAATACCGCAATGCCGCAGTAATACCGTAGCAATGCTGCAACGATGGCCGATGGCCAAAGACGACTAGATTGCATTTCCGAAGCTTATCGCATGCGCACAACCGGCTGTCAAGCCGCCAGCCAAGTTGTATTATATATAAAGCGTGTACGCCCCGGTAGTACACTATAACAATTCCTTTGCTGCAAACCTTTTCCTTGCCTGCGCTAAAGCCTCTCGCCTAAAGCTTACACCCAGCGCCCAGCGCCCAAAGCCTAGCCCCCTTATTGCGGTTTTGATCAGCGGCGGCTGTGAGGTCTCCACCATCATAATCATAGGCGGTTTAAAACCGCATGTGCTGGCAGTCTGTTGGGTACGTGGGACTGCCAGTGGAGGTGACACAATTGGAAATGTCACAGGGGTAAGGCTTGTGGGACTAGTACACAATGCTAAAATTACAGCACTTCTGCGTGCTGCTATCATTGCTCGCTACTTTATTGGCTATGGGCAACTATGCCGCATCTGTTCCTTTAAGCACTTTGGCTGGCGGCCCAACTATACCTCATCTGTCCGCAGTCTACTCTCCCAAGAGGGGGGGGGGGGGGGGGGGGGGCATCTCATGAGCTAGTCTCACGGCAAAATTTCGCTCGTCGACCAGTATAGAGCAAGATCCTGACTGCCGGTATCTATCTGCCCATTGCATGATGGGAGTCATTACGGAGGCCGCTGGCCCAGTGGCCTCGTCCACGCCCCACGAGATGTTGGCGTACGGCAGGGAGGCTGCCATGAGTGTTGCAGCTGCACTTGCTGGGTGCGGGTAATCGAGGATGATGCCACCCGCCAGGTCGGCTTCCCAATTCTTGGCAGCCTCCATCAGTCTGAGCACATTAGTCGCCATGTCATGGGGATTCAACCGCAAGTAGCGGGACAACATGGCCGTAGCCGCGAGCGCAATTGCCGTGAACAGCTTGAACTTGTCAACGAAGGCTTCTCGCAGCTTTGGGTTCCGTAGTGGGCCCTTCTCGATGCACACGTCCATGGCGCGGTACAACTGAGCCCGCGCCGCAGCAAGCCACATCCGGCCAACTTCGCTAAATCAGAAACCCGGGTATATGAGGAAGAACTTCCGGCGCGTTTATGAGGAAGAACTTCCAGCCCCGGAAACCCTCTCCCCCAATGGTGAGGATGCCCGGTATTGTGTGTTCCTTGTCGAGGGAGGCATACATGTCGGTGTCACTCCTACGGGTTGGAACCCACCCCGGCTCGAGATGGATGCACCCCCTCACGATCAAATGCCGGGTGAGGTAACGGGTGAACATCGCAGGGACGCGGTAGTACGCTGCGTGCGGCGGTTGGCGGTTGGCCTTTATGGGCGAGGCGAGAAACCGTGGATATGGTGGCGGGTACCGCTGGGTACCGGCGGCGGGGTGGGTGTTGGTTGAGTGCATGGGTATGGGTTCGGCAGCTGGGAGAAACCGACAATTTTGCGGCACCGTGTCCCTTGCGGCAACAGAAGCCGTTGGCAGCCCCGACGTAGGCACTCGCGTGTCTCACTGTTTGGGCTTTGTGGAGACGCGTGCCGTCGAAGTAAAAGATCATTACGCCAGATTACGCGACCCATTCCACGTTAAGGGGTAGCTACGGCCGAATTGAGATTCTGTAGCACATCTGTGTCAAATGTGTTCTCATTTAATCGCTAGATACGGTCGCCATACGGTCGCTATTACGCTATGGATATGCAGGAAGCCGGAACGCGCTATATACCAGCGGATCTCGAGTAGTCGTCCATGCGCGGCGCCGGACTTTTTGAAACCATCAGCTGCGCCTACCGAACGCACACTCGCCCATCCGCCAGACAGTACCGTAGCTGCTCGCCCCCCCGCACCCTCCATCATGGCCACGCACGCCAAGCTAATTCCGGGTATTCCCTATACGGCAAGTTGTGAGGCTTGGAGGCATGACCATACCACTCGGTGCTCTGTGCATCATGGGCCGCATCGTTGAGGACGTGCTGCGGGCAATGCTCCGCGGCTAGGCGACCAACAATCATTTCCGCGTTCACCCAAAGCAACCCCAGGGCGATAACGCTTTCGGCTACGCTTTCGCGGACATACTGAAAAACTGCATTGAGCGGAAGCAGTACGACGGAGCCGGGAAGAAGCACCTGCTTGACGCAGGTTTTTAAGTGTCCGATGAGGGTGTCGTCACGCTGTATTATTCCTCTCACGTACCCGACGCGACGCGTGCCCAGATCTTGAACTTAGCACCCGAGGCGCCGCCTCCCCCTCCCCCCCCCCGCCCCGCCCCCCCCCCCCGCCCCGCTCCCCCGGCGGAATCTGATATGGGCATTGGCGTTAGGAACGCCTCCGTCGACGGTCCATGCCATACTCCCAAGAGCCGGGGGCTGGAGTCCACCCTGAGAGGTAAAGTCAGTCGGCGGGTGGCTGACATGACTGCGTAGAGGCTTGGAATTTTATAGGCGTTGACCATCTCGTGCTGCGTGTTTTGTTGTTGCTCCTGCAACTCAGGACAAGGCGGTGCTCTCAATAACCTTGCAGAGGCCTGGCAACAGAACGAGCTCGAAAGGTACTACCAAGCAGGCAAATGCCCCCCTTCTTGCTAACGTGATGTTCAAGGGCGAGGAGGAGGTCAGCGAGGTAACGCCGAACTCGGAAGCCGCAGGTGAGTCGCGTTTGTTTTCGCACTTGTTCGATGGTTTACACAGCCACCGCCGCGACAAATAATCAACACGCATACCGACTTTCGCAACTGCTGTGTCAGAACCCCGCCCAATCCCTACGTGTGGTAGTAAGCCGATCGTATCGCACGTTCAACGCATGCAACAAGATCACTGCGCTGCCGCTGGCGGGCACCGCTGCGTCGTCACAGCTCCACGATTTGTGGGCATGCTGAAGCAGCAACAGAAGACGGCGGGCGGCATTATCAAACACAACTGACATCAACGTGGTCAAGAACTTGGCCGCCACGCAAGCCCCCCCCCGGCGACAACGTCGACGAGGGCAGAAGCCCGGAGCCCCCAGCCAAGAAGACCAAGCAGGCAGCCAAGCCGGCGGCTGGACGAGTGCCGGCCCGGGGCCGGGGCGCTGTTTGGGTCGAGGCGGGCGGTGAGTCGTTCGGGTAGCGGGCCGGCCGCCGCCGGACCGCGATGACAGTAGCCGCTGCCGCCACCCGCGAGCAGGAGGCCCGCCGCCGTGGCGTTCCCGGCCGAAACGGCATGTAAATAATTAATTCCGCCCGGCCACTGCCGCGCGCTATCGCGGATTATGCAAGAGCAGCGAGATTGCCGGGCTTCTAGAGCTAGATGCAAAAATATACCGCTGCGGACATATCGTCGCGATGACGTGTGATATGTGCATGATGCAGTTTATTACGAGTATGTCACGGAATGACTACATACGAGTGTCATTATGTCGGTAGGATTACGGGATTAATACAGTGTAATACATGATAATTACGGGGTGGTCCGGGAGCCTAGTTTTAGAGCTTTCGGCGGGCCGCGGGCGATGACATGTTCTCGCTCTCGGCGGCAGTTAACGCCATCATTGTAGCGTCCCGCATCATCCCAGACTTCCTAAACGGTATTGCGAAAGCCTTTCCGGATCTATACCGGTTTTGGTAGCATGTACGTCGCAGAGACGTTGTTTGGTCGCACCAGTGGGTGGGGTCGACGGGAAGGGGAGTCCAACGTAGGGGTAGTCCATTCAAAGTCATGTGTAAGTAATCCAATCGGCCATGATGGCAATTATGGAAAATAATGCCGTTTCACCCCGGATGTCCGCAGCTAATAAGGAGACATATAGTCCTTCCTTCTGCAAGTCCTTAATCGCATCCTGCAATATAAGAAGTGGTAGCGGAAATGTGTGTGCATAATATGTCCTTATCGGTTTCGATGAAATTGGGGAACATGGAGGCATTGCGCAACATACTGTTTCCTTTGTCATGAGAAGGATATCCACGCGGGGCTGTACTCGCACTACATGAAAAGGCGTACGCTCTGCACATGGCAAGCAAATCGTTCCTAGGAAAGGCAGAAGGGCGGCAAAGGCGGGGGGGTGTCAGTGGAGGGGGCGGAGCGCGGCGCATTTCACCAGCGGCGGGCGTGGGGTTCTGTGTGTCGCCGACAATCACCACATCATGGGTGTTACAACCGCTTCGTCACTGGCATTGACCTCCTGCGGGAGGCTCCAAGTATATGAGGCTCGTCCCTGACCACCCCAGGTGCTCGGCTGCTTGTTACTGGGGCGAGCGAAGTTGAGGGCCTATCTAGCCTCGAGAAACTCCTCAATCTTGGTCTTGTTGTCGTCCTCCTCCAGGTGACATGTGGGCTCCGTAGTATCTGCCTTCTCGCCGAGGCCATCTCATTTGGAATCTGCCCGATACATTAGCTCCGGCCGATACCCTAGCACCGGCCGGGCACATGTCGCGCGCGCCTTTGCAAGTGCACGCCTGTCTCCCGGCCCGCCGGGCGCTCTGCTTTCACTCTCTACTTGCCCACACTGCCCGCAGCTCGAGTCCGGCTCGTTGCTCCCACTGCAAGACGCTCCGAGCACTTCCACTCACCATCACCTCCGCGGTTGAGCCGATTTATGTCAGCGCACGATGTAATGCTCCACGCTCCCTTGCGTGTTATTTGGCCAAGGATCTTCTCGACTTTTGCACTCCTTGCGACACTTACACATGTCGGCGAAACTAATGGGTGTGCCCTTGGGTCCAGATGGGCTGCCTTCGGGATCCAATGTATGTGGGATCCCGTGCATGAGGAAGCGGTGCCCGCGGGCGGCCGCAATTTTTGCCCATATCGTTTGAAATAGTTTCGGTACCAACCAAGTCTACACGGACGATGAGTTAGTTCACACATATTCCAATTGGCGGCCGCTATTGCCGTGTGCAGTATTGGTACGAGCGAGGTACTGGAAACTCCCGGCCACGGAGAATACAAACCCGCCGGGTTTGTTTGTCGCCGCCGCCTAGCACTTCGAAGAAACCCAGCATGTTTATATCCTCCGCGGCCGCGCCTTGGGTTCCAGCCGTCCCCCGAGTGTTGCGCACCCACGCACCCACCCCGCCGCGCTGTCTCCCACCGCCCATCCTCATCATGGGGTGAGAACGCCATGATCCCGTCATTGTTATATCTATACCGTCCGATCCTTAATTCGGCTATTGTAATGCCGTCGATTAAATCGGGAAGCCAAGATTCACATTTGTTCTATGGCGACCGTGAGATTGTTGTGGTGTCTCATTGTCACGACCCTATTAACCGTCGATGCAACATGTATCCCACGGTGGGTGATTCTCGGTTAATAATAGGTGCACCAGTCGTCGATTCGATCATGCGGCTAAATATTGGCGCGTCAATTAAAATTAAATCGAGGGTTAGGTATCGGTGCACCAGTAGATTCCGGCACCGCCTAAATATCGGTACACCAGTAAATTCCGGCACCTAAACATCGGTTCACCAGTAAATCCCACCACCTAAATTTCGGTGCACCAATAAATCCCAATACTTGGATATCGGTGCACGAATGAATCCCACCACCTAAAAATCGGTGCATCAGCAAATCCCACCACCTAGATACCGGTACCAATGCACCAGTAAAGATTAATTCATGGCCAAAAAGATTAATTCGTGGTGCGATAATAATTAACGATATGTCTGGTGCACAAAGCTCTGATCTTTTATCATATACTTTTTTTTGCGGAGCCTTAATCCACACAGATCCTCCCAGCAGGTGCGACGGCCCTAGAGGGGCCCAGACAACCTGGGGGGAGTGCCTCATTCAGGCTTTCTGGGCAGTGTGGCACCCGCCCCCCTATGAAGAGCAGTTAGCAGTGCTGTGGGACTTTACTCCAACGGAGGACATTAAGGATTAATAACATTAACTGGCACTGCTGACACGATACTACCGAGACGAGGGCGCGACGATGAACAGCGCTGAACATGCGAGATGACGACGCGATGCGGCGCATTTGATTTTATGCGCTCCGCGAACAGTCGCGCCGCTTGACGACGAGGATTTAACGTCACCCGATCAGCTGCTGATATGTATATAATAATCCTTGCATCTTCTCGCGTACATGTACCGGGTACGGGTACCAATAATAAACCTCGTGAGGCGTACTTGCCCGCCCAATATTAAATGCCCGTAGCGACTACGACTTGTCGTCGCTGCTGTAGTCGCTATCTTAAAACATTATTGCTGATGAAATATGGATTATGTATGGCTGCTGATGATACGCTGCACTTCAAAGGATTTACTAATAGTCGCGATGTGAGTGTATTAAGGATTGGCATCACTCGATCAGGCAGAGCTGCCGCCGCTGCTGCAAGGGTTTCATTGCTGGTGCCAGTCCTGTCCCGGGGGCCGAAAAGAGAGCTTCCGCCGCCGTTTCAGAACGCGCCCGCAAGCGCGGTTGTGCCACCGCAAGCTGCGACTACAGCCCACACAGCAGTCAGCACAGCAGAGCACCAGACGACCGACTGCCTCAGCGACCGCCAAGGTGCACACACTCCGGAAGGGAAAGTAGCTAGCAGTACAGTGCCGTACACGGAGCTCAGCCCCTGGTCGCGCCGCTGGGCTAGCAGCGAAGTCTCACCCCCGCCGTTCCCGCCACACGACGCCCTGTCGTTTGACTTGATCTGCGGCGGCGCGGACGGCGCTTCGCACTTTGCCAGGGGCAGCAGTTGATCGGCAGGCCTCCGCCCGCCTCCAGCCCCTAGCCCCTAGCCCCTGCACACACTTTCAGCAACGCATCATGGCGCGCCGGATGCCCTCGGGGGCGCTCGTCGCTCTGGCGTTTCTCCTGCTGGCTTCTGTCGCACCGTCCGCCGCGCGTACGCTGCAGGACAGCCGGCGGTACAAGATCGACCTTGTCAACACCTTCGCCAAGGGCCGCAATAACGACGTGTCGCAGAACATTGGCGTCAGCCTGGATGCCCCTGAGCTTATGAATGAGGAGGACGTTGGTGCCGAGCCGATTAACCCTATCACTATCGACCCCAACAATCCGCGCTGCGACATCGAGCACAAGTACGCATACCCAACGTTCCAGCTCACGGAGGACCCAATCAAGGACACCACCAAGGACGACGGCTCGTCGGAACGTCGCCGCGCTCTGCTTAAGAAAGACGACGATGACAATGATGACGACAGCGACAAGGATGACAGCGACGACAAGGATGACAGCGACGACAAGGATGACAGCGACAAGGACGACAGCGACGACAAGGACAGCGACGAGTCCGAGGACTCCGAGGACGAGCTAGAGGAGTCCCGAACCCGGCTCGAAAAGGACTTGAGAACGATCGAGGTGTTCGTGGGCACCGACTACCAGGTCAAGCCCGTCTTCGTGGCGCGAATCCCCGGCCGCCCGAGAGGTGAGAGCAAGGCCTCCGTCACGGGATCCGGCATTGAGGCCTCACTCACCGTCGACAAGGACGTGCCCATGCGCACCGCCTGCGGCGAATGGTTGTATAATACCAACGGCCGCTATTCGTGGACTTTCTACGTCGAGGGCGGTGCCGAGGCCCGCCTCTACTACTACGTCAACGCAGCGCCGGGCAACTCTATGGAGACGTACGACAGGATGCCCATCAACGTGAACTATGCGCACGAGTACACTGTGGCCGGTAGCGACAACAACATAAACTCTGACAGCCGTATTGACACCGGAGACCGCGGCGGCACCGTTGCGATTGCCCTCGACAACGTTATTGCAGGCGCTGGAAACAAGTTTGTGCAGACGGGGCAAGCTGGCGTGAACCAGGACGCTATGTTTGGCACTCCTGATTTCATGTTTGGCTAGACTGCCAGCGGCTTCTGCCGCTGAGCAATACTGATAGAGGTGGCAGTCTAGTATGGTAGAATGGTGCCTTGCAGCGTGGTTATAGGCATGTTATTGGGCTCATATAATCACACCATTCGACTATAGAGTTTGAAATAAAGTACATTCCCAAAATGATCAGTGAAGTATGCATCGGCAGGTGGCACAGTCTGATTGACAAATTACGTGCTCTGCAAGCTTCCCCTTGTTCTGCTGGTCATGCACTGGGTATGTTCCGTGGCACAGTGGTGCGAGTAAAGCTGTGCCCACTCTGCTACAGAAAGCTTCAGATGCGGCTCTTTCTCTGATATCTATTAGTTGCTCCGGCCCTATCAGGTGCTCCAGCTCTTATCAGTTCATCCTGCCATTGCTCTGATGTCGCTCCCGTAGCATGTGGATGCGGAATGACTGCACAATCGCACTGCGGCTTGCGGGTGCCGTTGCACCCTTGAGTGCCGTAATGTATCAGTAAGGTCCATGGATTCCAGGATTTATCATATGTATGCTTCTTTTAGATATTTAAAAGGTTCTATGTCTGTCCTGTTACAGCTTCGCCGGTATTTGACTTGCGGCGGGTTGGGCATTTTTTCCAATGCTACTCTTCTGCGCGGGCACCCTAGTCGACTTTTGGCGTAAGCTCTCAAACTGCGGCCTTCATCGGCACCAGTAGAGCTGTGCACCCAGCGCTGTCTGCCGCCAGTACTGCTGTGCGATGGGTGGCTTCGTGCGTGTGGACGTCAGAATGTGTGTTTGGATCCGATGGGTGTCGTGTTCTATTCACAGTGCGCTTGAAAAGCCATAAATTGCATACTCCCATCTGCATGCCTGCTCATACAGGTGTCCAGACCAGAAACATAAACCATTTTCGTTTTTGTCGACAATGTTTCAATCTTAATTTTTTAACAGATTTTTACGTTCCGTAGTGGGTGCTGCGCCACAATACCACATGACCCTGGACTAAAGGTCTCGATATCGGCCTGCATGCGATCTCAAATTTCATGTGTACATGAAATTTTTGTGTATGCCCGAGATCATGTCGTTTATTTTTACCTCCAGTATTAATCCATGGACCAGGCAGGGTGCGCTGATATCCCTGCGCTGTGTTTTTTTGCTGTGGCACCGCCATGATCTACACTGATACTGCACCTATGTATAGTAAGGATTATGTCGCAAGTAGCTAAGAGTTTATTGGTGGTACATTACAATGCGCACCAAAGGCTCTTACTATTCAACTGTTTCCTTGTGCTGGAATGACCATCCCTTTATCGAGACCATATCCCCCCCCCCCCCCCCCCCGGCCAGCTACCCAGAAATCCAGGCCCTAGGGACAATTTGGGATTTTGCTCACATCCAGTCACTAAATTGGAGGCGCAGCATTGTGCGACTGCAGATGGTCATGGCTGCATGCTCACATTTAATTGGCGAAGGATCAATGATGACTTGCGCATCCAGGCGCTAGCTCATTCTGCTATTTGTTGAAGCTATGCTAGTCTCGGGGGTCACGGGGAGCACCTGGTCCCCACGCAGGCGAACCGCTGCCCGAAGATGAGGGCAAAGGGCCGCAGCTCTGCTGGTCTGGTTTCCCCTACCATGAAGCGGCCCTGCACCCCGCGCCTGGGTGTGGCGCCACGGCCTCTGCCCGTCACTTGTCCTGCATCGCCTTGTAGAAGCAATCACACGCGGCCTCAATGTGCGGCAGCATGTGCGTGACGGCCTCCTTGGCCGCGGCGCGCGCGGCCTTGCCGCCATCCTCCTGCCATGACCCGCGCCGTAATCAGCCACCAAGGCAATCGCCAGACAAGCAACAGACGCAGCAGCCAAGGGCAGCCTCCCCAAGAGGGGCAAAGGGGAGCGCCTCCGGCAGAGTCGCACCTCCTTGCCGTCGAGCTTGATTTCGTCAAGCTCCAGGTCGCCCAGCTCGTCAGCAGCAAAGTTCGGAACTCGCAGGCTGCCAGTCACCTGAACAACACACGCGGGTTACCATTTTCGCATCAGACGACACTCAGCACAATCTTCCATACCATTGACTAGGCGGCCCCGCAATCAGATCACATGTAATCAGGCTCTTGGGTTGCAGTATCCTCCGTGATGTCTATTTGTGATACTATCTATATGGATGCCCGTGATACCGTGTTCTTACTCTCCGCAGAGGTGCAGAACTGACATCACCCATGCAGCGGTGCATGCTAGCATGGCATTGCGGCGGTAAATGTCCGCTTGCTGTCCGCACCTTTCGTCTGATTGTCAGATTTGAGGGAATCTGGGGCGTTCTCAGCAGTGTATCTAAAACTACATGCCATCGATATCAACCCCAACCAAGTATTGGTATCGAATATTCGCGTCACTTCCCAACAAGGCTCGTTTATAGCGGTATTTATGAAATACTTTCGACACATGTTTTCGAAGCCCTGACAGAGTGTTGGCGATACTACTATCAATAAATAACAAACCCCAGCATGCAATGTTAGTTTAGGTCACCTCATGCACCGTCCACCTTGAAATGAAGATGGTGCCGCGGTTGTATGGTTACTCTTACGGCTGGTACCTACACACAGCACTGCAGCATTTTGCAGTGGGGAAGCACCAGCAACACCCGTCGGTGACAAATCGAATGCGGGCAGAGGGCCACCGTACCTTCACAGCCTCTTCCGTGCCGCTAACCTTCACCGCGGCGCTCCATTTCAGCTTCACCTTGAAATCAAAGCCAGCCCTGAGGATGTGAGGGCTTATGTGAGTCCAGCAGGGGCAGAGCCCCCCCACCCTCCCCCCCCACCCCCCCCACCCCCAGCATACCATCACTACCACCACGTTGGCAAAGTTACGCTGAGCACGCCACCGCACCTCTTCTTGCCGCGAACGACGCAGATGCTTGCGTCGCCGTCCGCAGACGTCACCTCCGTGATCTCCGCCACCACATCGCCCCCGCTGACCTCGCAGTGCACGCTGCACAGGTACTCCGGGATCGCCTCCTTGGCCCACTTGGTGGCATCCCGCTCTTCAAAGGTCTGGGCCTGAGGGCAGGCGGGGCACAGCAGCCTGGCCTCCTCAGCCGGCTTGTCATCCCGTTATCTATACCACCGTGGGGTGAGGAGGCTTTGATACGCACCGCGTTCCAGAGCGAACCGGAGCCACTGGCGGATTTGTGCATTGCCTGCGTCTGGCTGGCCTCCTCTTCACTCAGTTTCTGAGCAGCAGCAGCAGCAGTAGCAGCGGCGGCGGCACGGAACACCAGGGAGCGTGAGCATGGCAGCGGCGTCGAGAGATGATTGGGTGGGGACAAGGGTGGACAACGGGTGGTTGGGAAGGGCGATGCTTACCTTGGCCACTGGCGCCTTGGAGGTGCTGGTGTGTGAGGCCCAGCTGCTGTAGGACAGGTCACCCTGCGGGCTTATGCAGGCAGGAGGTGTCAGGGTTCAAACATGAAAACCCGGCGGTGTCAGGCATACGGCACAAATTTACAATTTCGCACACGTGTACGCGCATCGTGCCACGACGAATTGGCCACGCCATCGTCGCTGCCTGGCGTTACACCAGGTCGACCTCCCCGCCATCGAAACCAGTGGTTGCTCGCCTGACGGAAGGATTGGGGCACGCGCTTGCCGACGAAGGAGTTTGGGTGTAGGGTGTTACTTTAAATCACCACTCCGCCTTCCGAGCCGTTCGAAGTTTCCAGAAATTATTGACGGCGAGATGCGACCCGTGATTCCGTGGACGGCGACCAACGGAAAATAAGTGGTGGAACACTTAAGTGTGCAAAATTGCCTGACCTCTGATCGCATATGGCGCAAGGGGATGGGAGGGGGCAGGGAGGGGGAGTGCGGGGGGGGCGGGGGGGGGGGGGGGGGGCCTGTGGGAGCAAGGGTGCACCGCGGAAAGCAGGAGGGCCAAATAAGGCCCAGCGCGGCGGCGCGTTTAGCGAAAGGGGTATCGATTCTGGCGCGGTTACCTTGCCGGTCGCCTGCGCCTCCAGCTTGTTGGCTGGCGATGAGGACGTCATTGGTTTCGAAATTGTGATAGTCTCCGGCCCTTCTATCGCTGGCGCTTCCGCCAGCCAGCTTGGTACGGTGGCGGGGCGGTCTCTCAAAAAGGTAAAATGGTTTTAAGACGCATGAGCAGTAGTTCTTCTCAGCCATGACCCCGCAAATGGGCGGCACATACACTGCGACAACACTTTCAGTACATAGGTAGGGATACGTAGGCTGTGTGCAACCGGTATGTATTGAAGGTCGGTAGGCAAGGGTGCCCGTTAGGCTCTTCCGATTTAATTTCCTGGTTTACCTGCCGATTTGACGATTTCCCGATAATAAATCCGGCAGGGGGGGGCGGGGGGCCGGGGGGGGGGGGGGGGGGGGACTTTTCATTTCAGGGAACTTTATTTTTCGGGAAACGAAACAGCACATAAAGCCCGAGCTCACAACCCAGATGAGAAAGCGCGCGACCACGCGCGCCCTTGCGCGTTGCCACGCACGCTATAATCATAACCCCAGAGGCCCGCAGCAACCGCCGTCACTCCCACCGTATCCACCGCCCAACAGCCCCAAGCACCCTCCCTGCCCCGTGATGACGGAAAGCAGCGAAAACGAGGCGGAGCCATCTCGGCGCCCCTCGTTGCCACAAGTCCTCCGCGGAGGAGGTGATCGACATCGAGCGACCAGGAGAAGCCGATGGAGATCGAGTTGACTCAGGAGCGGCGGGAGCTGTAGCAACGTCATGACGAGGAGGTGGAGGCGAACTGCCTGACCGAATGCATATGGACCAGAAGTTTTTTCGCCCCCGGGACAGAATTGTTAACAGTGAAACCCTTGCAGCGTCTCTACAACGGCCGTTCAGGCGGCGATCGAGTTTCGGAAAGCCATGTGTAGGCGACGCTCCGTTATAGTCAACAAGCAAATTGCCGAAGCATTTTTCAAGACTAATGGAAGGCTACTCACGGAATTTCCAATAATTTTGGATACCTGTGTAAAACACTGCCATCAAAATATCCGTTTGGGCGTTGGCCCATTCGAGTAATGCGAGTTGGGACAAGCCCCATCCCGCGGAGCAAAGCATTTGGGGAACGAGTGCGATACATGTGCAACCAAAAAGGCAATGTGCGGAGGGAGGAGCCGACGCCATATTAACAAGAAAAAATTCCCATTCCGAGTAAAATACAGGGCACTGTGAAGGGAGGGATGGACCCGCCCGCCCAAAACAAAGGCAACTGTCCTCAGATGTTGCTGACGCAATAACCTGACTACTAATAATATCCCTTAACTCCGGAAATAGCCATTTCAAACTATACGACGGTGATACCCCCACTACCGCGGGCACTCCACCAACATATCCGATAGTCTCATATTCACTTCTGCTACATGCATGGCAGTGTTCAAGGAACCGCTCAGGCATCAAGGCCAATCGGCGGGCGGTAGTGGGAAATACTCGGGTGCGTTATTGCATCATAATGTGCAGCCCGGACATTACCCCCGCGGAGACACCCGCACCGTACTGTGGCAACGAATTTGACGCACAAGACGCATGGACATATATACCCCATGTTTTGTACGGCTAACGCTGCCGACGATTCGTAACACGCACAAACCGATGCCTTTACTAGTTTAGCGGCATCGTGCGCGGCTAGTGACCTCCACAAGTGGAAGATGCACCCCTCAGCTAGCCCTACGTTTGCCCTAGCTAGTCGATCTAACCACCGCACAGTCCCCGACATCGACGTGCTGTTAGGGCGCGCCCGAGTGCTTGGCTGATCTACAAAACGGGTCAAGTCGGATGCTTTCAAGAACGCCCGAGCCCGTGCCGCAGCGGCCGTAGCCTTTAGCAAGAGCAGGAGCAGGAGCAGGAGTTGCTAGACATGGGGCAGAGTGACAGCAACAACGAATGAGAGTGTGACAACGAGAGAGCAACGATAGCGAGCATAAGAGTGACAGCGAGCAGTGACACCGAGCGGCGAGCAACACGGTTGGCCGAAAGGCCGGGAGGCTCAGGGGCCACATCAGCCACGTCAACTTGTAAATAATTGTGGTTTACATGTTTGGTTGCACTCAACGACACAGCACTGGCAGCAATGCGCAGGAGGCATTAACCGAGGCATTAACTACTTAAATGTCTCATGCCAGTACTTAACACAGTATTGGACTTCTGTGACAAACAAAGTGCGCATAAAGCCGCAAAATCAGAGGGGCGGGGGAAAGGGGGGGGGGGGGGGGAGACAGCTAAAGTAGGAAGTTTAAATCCGAAGAGCCTTACCGCTGCCTCTATATGTAATCACAAATGTAATCTACATCTCATCTCCGGGCCAGCGGTCCTCCTGCAACGTCACTTCAATAAAACCTTAAGGCACAGTTAGTCAGAGCAACGCATCAAATCCCATCTATTTCAAAACGAACGTCTAGTTTGCCGAAGAATGCCACATCTGGGTACATGCTGTGATAATCAGGAATTTGCAAGCAAACAATGCCACATAGAGGGGGATGGGCGGTCTGTGGTGCGCTCGATAGAGCGTGCCCCAACGAAGGAGAGTAGAGCGATCGGCCGTCGTGGAGGCAGGTCGTGGGCCTTGCCGCCCCCCGTAAACATGCGCGCGCATACGCGTGATATACGGGCGCCACGCTAGGGCTATCCCGTACAATCATTGAGATAAACCATCTGAACAAGTTTAGAACATTTCACAAGGAACGTCGTTTGCCGACTAGAGAATGCCGGGTGCAGTAGACCACGGGCGGTGGTCACGGGCGGGGATGTTGAAGGCGAAGACATGCCAGCGGGGTACGCCAACGGGGCGGAGGCAGTCGCAAGTACGGCAAGGAATGCAGAGGTCGTGGCGCGGCTTCCACGAGCGCATGTCGGAGCACATCTCTCAAGAGGAGCGGGTACCAAGCTTTGTCAGGCCAGTAGGGAACAATGACGGTAGCTGGGGCACCATCGGACTCCAGTTTGGAGACAAGATTGCCAATGATGTTTTAAGCGGGGTTACCCCACTAACGTTCAATAACAGGAAGTCTTTTTACATTCTAGGTCGGGCCAACCTGCGATGTGGTACTTGTGGAAATGAGTAGGTGGCCGGTGGATGTCAACACTCTCATTGGGTTGCAGAAGACACGCATATGTGTTTTTGGACATGTAACACATTGTGATGCATCGAAACCATATGTTGCGGGCCACATGCAGTGAGTTCGTCGGTAACAAAAGCGCAAAAGTGTCCATGTGTTATTCTAAATATGTGTGACTCAAAAGGAGCTATTGGGGGGGGGGGGGGGGGGTAATTGCCAACTACAATACCTAGGTGCTATATAGTGGTGGTGGTAGTCGAGATAGAACAAGGCTCACCGTCAGCACAACCCACAAGGATGGTCGCAGTGGGGTTGGGAGGAAGGGGGAGGGAGGATGTACTCTCGGAACGCGGCTATGCCGGTCTCCTTGGCGTAGCAGTGATTTTCGATTGTGTAGCCGGCACGGAAGTTGAAGGCAGCGTAGCGAATTCGCTCTGTGAACGGGGGCGCGGCGATAGGAAACCTCGGCGTCTTCTTCAGAGGGTGAGGGATCCCGTCTGAGTGTCGCGCGGCCAACATTCGTCAAAGACAGCCGACAGCACCGTCTTGTCCCGAGCTACAAGAGCAACAACAAAAACGCAACACGGGGCGGTCAGCGCCTGTGAAAATTAAATTCTCTACGCAGCCATGTCAGCCGACTCACTGTACCTTTCAGCTGAGACAATAGCCCCCGGCTCATGGGAGTGTGCCATGGACCATTAACGGAGGCATTCTTAACGCGAGTGCCCATGTCAGATCCCGCGGGGGGGGGGGGGGGGGGGGGGGGGGGGGGGCTAGATCAAGATCTCGACACGCAACGCGTCGGGTACGCACGAGGTGCAATACATCGAGACGACATCAACATCGGACACTTGAAAACCCGCAACACGCAGGTTCTCGTTCCCGGCTTCGTCATACTGCTTCAGCTCAGTGCAATTGTCCCGTTTGTCCCCGACAGCTTAGCCGAAAGTGTCCCCGCCCCGGGGTTGCCCCGGGTGAACGCGGATATCGCAGTCGGTCGCCTGGCCGAGGGATAATGCATGCCGCACGCCCACATGGATGCGGACCTTGCCGCACAAATCATCGAGTGGTATGGTCAGGCCTAAAGGCTTCACAACCTGGATCACAAGGGTGCATGGAAGTAGCTTGGCTTGCTTGGCCATGATGGGGTGCTGGGGGACGAACAACTACGTTATTGTCTGGCGGGTGTGCGAGTGTGCGTAGGTAGGCGCGGTTGATGCTTTCAAAAAAACACAGAGCCCGGCGCCGCGCCTTGACGACTTGCGCTCCGCTATTATATAGCGCATATCGTAACAATAGTGCAAGTACCCGGCTTGCTGCGTATCTATAGCGTAAAATCCGCGGAATTGTGTTAAGTCCTTAGCCATATCCCGTATGGCGACCGTATTCTGCGTGTAAATGAGGACACATGTGTCCTCATTTGACACAGACGGTCGATCGTGCTCTAGGGTCGTAATTCGTCCGCAACTACCCCTTAACGGGGAGTGGGTCGCGTAGTGAGCTTTTAATTCGACGGTATGCGTCTGCACAAGCCATACCAATGTAGACGACAAGCGACTGACTACGTCGGGGCTGCCAACGGCTTGTTGTGCCGCATCAAGGGGCCGGTTGGCACACGGTGCAGCAAAATTGTCGGCTTCTCCCAGCTACCGAACCCAAACCCATGTACTCAACCAGCACCCACTCGCCGCCGGCACCTAGTACCCACCTTATCCACGTTCCTCGCCTCGCCCAGTACGGCCGACCAGCTGCCCGCATTGTACGACGGCGTCCCTGGGAAGTTCACCCGTTTCTTCGACGAGCGATTGATCGTGACGGGTGCATCCACCTCGAGGCGGGGTGGGTTGCAACATGCGCATGAGAGACACCACCATGTATACCGCTCTCGACAAGGAACATACATGGCATGGCATCCTCACCGTTGGGGCAGAGGCTCTCTAGGGCTGGAATTTCTTCATCTTAGTAACGCCAGAGGATACCCGGGTTCTGATGGGCTTATGTTTAGCGAAATCGACATGACATGGCTCGCTGCGGCGCGGGCTCATCTGTACCACGCCTCGGAAGTGTGCATCGCAAAGGACCCAATAGGGAACCCAAAGGTGCGGGAAGCCTTCGTTGACAAGTTCAAGATGTTCAAGGCAATGACGCTGCCTCATAACTACGGCCTTATTGTCTCGCTACTTCCACGCGGTTACTAGCCATGACACGGCGACCAATGTGCGCATACTGAGAGAGGCTGCCAAGAATTTGGAAGCCGACCTGGCGGGTGGCATCGTCCTCGGTTACCCGCACCTAGCAAGTACATGTGCAGCTTTCAGGGCAGCCTTCCTGCCGTAACCCAACATGCCGTGGGGCGTGGACGAGGCCACCGGGCCAGCGGTCTCCGTAGTGACTCCCATCAGGCAATGGGCATATATATTAGATACCGGAAGGCATGATCTTCTTCTATATCGGTTGAGTCACGAAATTTTGCAGTGCGACCAGCTATAGATGAGATGCTCCATTCCCCTTGCGAGGGTAGGCTGCGGACAGACTAGGCATAGTCGGGCCACCAACGAAAGTACTTAAAGGTACATTTGAGGCATAGTTGCAATAGCCCGCAAAGTAGCGAGTAGGAGCACGCAAAAGCGCAAGGGCAAGCGCAAAAGCGCAAAAGCGCAAAACCTTACCCCTATGGTTGTTCCAACTGTGTCACCTCCCCTAACAGTCCTACGTACCCAGCAGATTGTAAGCGGGGGCGGTTTAAAACCGCCGTCGATTCAGATGGTGGAGACCTCAGAGCCGCCACTTATCAAAGCCGCAAGGGCTCTAGGTTTTGGGTGGTGGGCGCTGGGTCCGCAAGGCAGCGGCGCGCCGGGGCGTTGCGCGGAATTGCTGGTCAGAATAATTTTGATCGCTTACATTTACCTGCTATACAGAAAGTCAGCTAGTAGTGCATGGTCATTGTGCTATCCGTCCACCACATACTGCCCCACATCGTGTGAGGACATGCCAAACCGAGATAAATGCGACTTCTCGTCACTTCAACGGGTGAGGTCCTGCGTATGTACTAAATCCGGGCGAGCTGGCGCGCCTATTGGTGCTGATAGTGTACTTACGTGAAACGGTGGACCTACCGACGACCGGACGACCCACCACCAGACCAACTGCCGGTCAGCGCCCACAGAGGCGTGAAGATGAGCAGACTTCACATGAGACCATCACTACAGCTGCCATGACCATCGACATACCCGAGGAGCAACATGATGCTGCGGTCGGCGCCACTCTCGATGCGCCGCGCGGCGGCATAACCCAACCCCCCAAGATCCGAACAACCATTGCCGCCAAAAAATTCACGGGCACCCGACTCCCACCTGCTGCCCGCCGCCATGTCTGCGTTCTGAACCGCTTGTCCCGCCAGCCCACAATCGACGATCTCCCCTCCGGTGCCGACGGTGCCACACAAGTCGCCTTGGTATTCAGCGATTTGGTGACTTGCAGCCGTGCGACGGGGGACGACTTGCGCAGCCTTATGTTTTGAATCCGATACGCACCCTCAGCCCCAAGCTCAAGGTACATCACACATCAACTCACGACGTTCGGGTGGTGACCCGGCGCGCAAGCTGCCGCCGATCCGGCAGGGGCGAGCAGAGCCAGACTCGCCACTAACACCGGATCCGACACAAAACTCGTCGCAGCTAGTACCATGCACGTACATAGGCGGGACATGATGGCGATTATTCGCCATTCGGCGCCGACCACAGCCGACCATCCGGCGATGCACCACGGCGCCAACTCCCCCGGGTGCTCCCGTCACCATCAACTAGCCGGATATTAGCGCCCCCCCCCCCCCCCCCCCCCCCGGCCTCGGCAGTCCCTCAATACACAGAGAGGACGACGACGCCCCGCCATCGGACGTCGACCAGCCGGGGACAAGCGTCGATCCAGTAGCCATGCACCCTGAGCCGGCTCCACCGGCCGCAGCCCACGCCCCCAACGCAAACCGGGGCGGCCTCGAAGGCCACCGCCCCCCTCGATCATACCTCCACAACTAACACATCAGCCCATGCGTCCCGCATGGCCCAGCTCGCGGCCGAGGCCCACCGCCTCCGCCGCCCCCCGCGCCGGACGATTCCTCTGTAACAACCGCCGATGGGCCGTCTGCTTATAATCTCCGCCGGCAATAAGGCGCCAAACCCAAGCCGGACGCGTGCCCGCGACTATCAGCGCTTCAATCCAAGAACTACGGACGCTTTTAGCCGATACGCCCGGACTTGCATATTTTCGAATTTACCCGCTTATATCCCCCGCGAGTAACACAAAGTGAATCGCCCGGCCCGCGGGCTTGGTACATGCACCAGAATAAATCGCCATGCCATGAAATGCAGAATATTGTGTCAAAAATATTAGAGATGGAGGGCATTGTAGCCCCCACCCCACCAAGCTAGCATGTTCAGCGGTATATAAATACTGTGCACCATATAGCTATTCCGGTTAGCTCCCCTCTCCCATCACACCTCGGTAGCACCATGTGGGGCGCTTTTGGCTTCCTTAGCTTGCATGCGGAGCTGTAGATGAGATAAGTCTGACTTATGTAGGGACAGCACGGGGGCGCTGCTGTCTTATTCTCTATAGCCCGTTGGGCGGAGGAGGGGGTAGGAAACAAAGAGGACGGCCGATAGCTTGAGCTGTGATAACTCTTCGTGTTATTCCCCACTGTGGTTAGAGATAGCAGGTCCTTAGAACAACCCAGTCTGAGCGGAATATGCAGCAAACTAGCGGTTGTAATCAATTATAGGTTCAATTTCAGTCCCAATTCTGGGATATGTATTGGTCTGAAACTATGTCCGGATCAGCATAGAAGCAACACAGCTTCTCCCTCGATGTGCTTCAGCGCGATAGGGAAGGCGTGACGCCCCTTGCGAATGTTATTTGGCCGAAGGGGCGCCTTGATCTGCCACACTACGCCAGTGCCGAAGGGGGACCCTATCACCATGCGCTTAGCTGCGTGTAGTCGACACACATCGAGGGTGAGGTCCGGCACCGAAGGGCTGGTGTGGGTCACCTCAAGGAAGTATTGCACTTCCCCAACATACACATGGTTGTCATGCTGCTCCACTCCGGCACGCATGTCTTGCAATATGGTGCTTGCCGTACTCATCAGTGGGCACCCATTGCTTGTCCCATGTATCGTGCTTGAACATCACATGCCTCCGTGTCTCGGGCTTCTCATGCACAACATGCATGTGTGTGTATACCAGAAGTCAGCAGCCGGGCAACAAGTAGGCAGCTTGGAGTAGGGCGTGGGGGGGCCTTTATCTAGAAGTTGCGCTTCCATCCTTGTGTAGTCCTGGTGTACGATACAGAGGTAGCCATGACTGATGTCCCCTCCCCTATCTTGCAGTGGTTATACATGTTGTACCAGCAGAGTAGTGCAACAACCTCATTAATCATAATCAACGATCATAATGAATCATTTTCGACCGCAGATAAGAGTTGAATCGACTATTTTCCGTCGATTTCACAAACTGCATTTCCTTTGCTACTATCGCGGCCGGGGCAGCGGGGCGAGTGTCTTATCTTATGGCCGGCATGCCACAAGCCCCAAGCACCTTCCCGGCTAAACCCTAAACTCGTATTCTGGGAGTGTTACCGGTGCGGGTGTCTTATCTTATGGCCGGCATGCCACAAGCCCCAAGCACCCTAAACCCAATGAAGCCTAAACTCGTATTCTTGGAGTGTTACCGGTGCGGGTGTCTTATCTTATGGCCGGCATGCCACAAGCCCCAAGCACCTTCACGCGGCCGGGGCAGCGGGGCGCCAACGCGCCGCGGCCGGCGCAGCGGGGCGCCAACGCGCAGCAGGGTAGCAACGCGCAGCATGGTACGCAGTAGGCGGCTCATATGGTAGTACGAGGTTGCGTATATACTCGGAACATGCTGCGTTAAGATTCTGACCTATGACATGCGTAGGTAAAAGGGGGGATTCCGACTAAATGGAAGGTAAAAGGGGCATGTGGCGCGGGCGGGGGGGGGGGGGGGGGGGGGGAGGGGGGGGTTCACTCAATGTCATGGGGGTCGAGCCCCATTTCATATGCGCGCTTCCATGCATGCTCGGGCTCCAGTGTGGCTATTCAGAGGATAAAATATTTAGCACCGATGTGTACAAAGGGTGTCTCACGCACGACATCGATCTGAAGATCAAGTGGTTGTCACGTGAACATGTCCTCATGGATCGTGCGGATGATAATTCCAAGGAGGAGGACCCATCGTAACGGGCGCTCAGCTCGTGGCATAACGAGGTCATCAGGCAGCGCTGGGCAGTGGAAAACCTCGCGTTCCGGCAATAACGGAGTCTTGACGTATTCGGCTACGAGATCACCATCAAGTCTGAGCATATTTCCCACGAGTACTCTGCCCCGGCGCATAGGGCATCGACGGGTTCACACAAGCCTGGTTCACGGCAGCGGTCCCCAAGCCGGTCGGCTGGGTCAACGGCCCGTTTACCCCTATGTCACGCGTCATCCAAAAAGTAACTGACGAACGCGCCGACGCGGTGCTCGACATCCCGGACTTGGTGGCGGGGTAGCGGGCCATGCTCAGCGCCCTCCCATTCCGCGACGCATTCACGTTGCCTAAGCGGGATGTCGCGGGCACATCCCAGATGTTGTTTAGACCAGGCTCACGGGTCCCGCGAAAGGCGTGCGTGCGTATCAATCCAACTATGAGGTTATCGCGATGTTGACCATTTGGGACAGCAACGATTCGATTACATCATGGCACAAAGCGCACTAAGCATCACGGGGCTAGGTCTAGGGACTCAAACGCGTCGAAAAATCTCATTGTCGGCATCACAATTAGCTTCATCATTTCAGCGCATATCCATTTGCACAACCGATCCCGATGGTGGGCAAGGTGCACATAGCTCATCATGGCGATGGCGCCCACATGAGCCATGTGTATCACTCTCCCCTCCCACCAAAACACCATGTTGCAAATGGTCGCGTTTCACGCCGTGCAAGGTGTGACCGTTGTACAGACCAGCGGCACGCAAGTGCCCCTTCGACCGGAAGCTCATAGCTGCACTGCTCATGCCATGGGCCCGAAATCCAGCGGGGCGTCCAGCTGTCAGTGGACGGAACAGAGAGTCGTCCAAGGGCGTGAGACATGGCGGTCACATATCGGCCCAAACGATACAGTAGTCAAAGCAACTCGCTGCCCGGGGGCAGCTCCTCCAGCTCCATAACGCCGTTGTGGGCGGATATGTTCCCTTTGGTGCCGTAGCGGGGTTCAGCTAAAACACGGGTTTCTGCGGTCAAACGACCAGCGACAATGCCATTCCACGCCGCCGGTAATAGATCCACACCACGCATCATGAAGTCTGTCAACTCCATGGTGCCAGCCACGAAGCCACGAGCGGCGGTCTCCCACAAATACAACAAGATGCAAACGTCGCGATGCACCGCGGCATTGATCACCATGTCGGTGGTAGCCCGCGTGAGATAAGCCCGCAATAGTAATTCAATTATCTTTATAGGTCGGTCCAACCTGCGATGTGGAAATTGCGGAACGGAGGTGGCGGGTAGTTTGCGAAACCCTCGCAAAAGACACGCATATGCGTGTGTTGGATTGCACTCGGCATGCAACACATTGTAATGCACCGAAACCATATGTTGCGGGCCACAGACATGCCATCGGCAACAACACTTAGCGCAGAATGCGTCCGCCGGTGTTATTGGATATATATATGTGATTGAAAGGGGGCTATAAGGAGGGGGCTAGTAGCTGCCAGTTGCAATACCTAGATGCTACCTAGTGGTGGTGGTAGTCGAGATCAAACATGTCCGCGCAGTGGGGTCGGGCCACTTGCGCGTTAGGGTCGATATCCATCTCCGCGAGCTCACGGGCTCGCTTGCGGCCCTTGGAGAGATACGCTTGCACCAAGCGCGGGACTCGACACCGCGGGGACGTTGGTGCCCATGAAGTTTGTCGTGAAGGATGATGACGCGACGCCGCCAAGGTGTCTGTAGTACCGATCGTACGTACGCATGGGCAAGGCCGCCACTGGACGCCAAGGCATCGTCTGCGCAACCTCTCAGTTGGTGTCGGGAATGGGGCGGCCTTCGATGCGCGCGATGTCCACCGCAAGCCATAGAGGGATCTCGGGGTTGCCGCTACAGTCGGGGACCCATGGCTCGTACAACACCAGTTTCAGCCGCATCTTGCTCTCGTCGGGGTCCTTCAAGTCCTTGTGCGATCGGATCTTGCCCATGGATCGTGTAGCCTCCCAGTCGCCGAGAAGGTCGAGGCGCTCGGCCTCGGTGATGTTCTCGTGGTGTTTGGACATGTCCATAATCACCACCTTGACTTGCTTGGCCGGCGTCGAAAAACTGCTTGATGGAGTCATCGTTGGTTTTCCCAGGTCTGATGGTGGTAACGGGGTTCCACTCCAGCCGCCTGAGACCCTCCATGACACCAAGCATACGTCCCACGGCGGCCTCGGCGTTGTGGGGCAGCTCCGCCGCGTTTCGGGCTTTGTGGGCAGCGGGGCCGGCTTTAGGTTGCGCGGCAGTGCCCGTGTCGGCCGCAGCTCCTCGTGCCGGGCACGGAGGGCGGTTTCGGAGCCAATATTGTAGCTCTTCAGCGTCTTCAGACCAAAACTTGTCGAACGGACGCGACTCCTCCCACTGCTTCTCCCGCAGTTCCCGCAAGGTGTGCACCCACTCCTCAATGTCGTCGGCATAGAAGTCGAACTTCGCCGCCAAAAAGAGAATGTGGCTCTCCATGTCGTCAAATCGCTTCTCGGCATCGACCTCGCAGAGAAATAATGTTTTGCTCCTCCCGTCTTTGTGCGAGTGGAAAATGAGGCGGCCATGCAGGTAGGACGAATTGCCTTCGGGCATGAACTTCATGACATCCTCCGGGCCGTGGACATCCGTGTCCGACCACTGGGACATGAAGATTTCTGCGTGGACGGCATGGTCGATGGGCTTCTCGGGCTTCCTCACTGAGAACTGGTAGGCTTGTGAGATGCTGAGGCCATGGCCCTTCGTCGGGAGAGCGCCACCGAGAAACTCCTTCCAGTCGATGACACCTTCGAGAATCTCAAAGTTGCACACTAGAGTGAATGCCTATCTCAACTCCCGGAAGAGCTTTGCGAGGGTCTTGGCGGAGTGCCATCCCGAGCCGCCGCGAGAATTTGCTGAAGACTTGGTCTACGCGCGCGTGGGTATGCCTGCAGGACAGTCGATATGGGTTGAGTGGAGGCGGTACAAGTCAACCCAGCCGGGGCGCACTGGCACGGGGGTGACCTCGATTCCACGGCTCAGCACTTACCCTACGGGGAGGAAGGATAGCACGACTTCCTCGACCACGTTTGTGGCTACAAGCCACTCCGCAAAGCACATCACGCATCGGTTCTTGTTCTCTCGGCAAGTGTTGTCAAGCTGGAAATGCACCTTGCGGAGCGGCTCCGATCCCGCCCCAGACCCGCGACGCTCCAAGTCCTTAAGGATCGTCAACCACATAACCGTGACTGTGCAGGAGCTATCATGAGGAAAGATGTCAGTGAAGGCTAACACGTCGTCAGGACGCATGCCGTTGTACTTTACGCATGTCAGATGAACCTTCAGAAGCTTGTCTTTGACGACGAGTACGGCATCAAAGACATACAAAGTCGCGGAGTGGGGTAGTAGAGTCTTCGAGGAGTCCATGCCGTCGATCTCACAGAATAGCATATCGGGCCGCCGGCGGGACTCCAGGATGGCTGCCTCCACATGGAGGTTCTCAGTAGTCACGCGCTCTTAGAGCTTGTCTCTCTTTTTCTTCGCGATGCTGACTGTCACGGGGCAGTCGGAAGTCCGGATCAGCTCAGTGCATGCCACGCAGATCCCGCATTTAGTGAAACAGTCTTGGGCCGGAGTCTTGATGTGGGGAAAGTACTTTATCCATATGCGTTTGAACACTGACCGGAAGACGCGCTTCACATCTGCGCGCATCGACAATCACCATCAGGCGTGTCAGGTTTTGTCGTTGCGTTAGTGCTTCCAGTACCATAGATTCGCTCAGGTAGGTGCTCGAACCACATGCTCCGGAATTGAGGTCACCTTGGTTCATACAGATGCACGAGACGGGGCATGTCAAACAAAGTACTAGACATGATGTTTCTTATCTACTCACCGTCCGAGTGAATGCAAACACGCGTGGTCGCGTTGGTATGGCATGTCCAACGTAATGGACTCGAGGTCACCTCGGTTCGATCGCATGTACATGTCATGACAAAATGACAAAATGCTATTTCCCTCGGAGAAGGGTGTATCATCACCATGTGTATCAAGGTGACCCTGGTTCTGTTTATCGTCCGTAAATAATAACCGTAATATCGTCCAGTTCTGTTATTTCCATGCGGGAGTCTCAGTATGTCGGACTCGAGATCACCTCGGTTCAAAAAGGTACACACGAAACGGGATTCTGACCTACTTGAAGGCCAGTAGGTGTCGTCGTCCATGTACGTAATGTAGACCTTCGCTTTGTTCGCCCAAGCTGGAAGATGCCACTCCTCCCGGTCCGAGGAAGGGTTGGGGATCTTTTCGGTCCTGCCATGCTTTGGGTCGAAGTAGTCTTTCAGCCAAGCACGCGTGGCTGCCCGCGACGCAATGTGGTACACGGGGGGTGCGTTGCGCGAGCAGCCTGGGTTGACTAGGCCATCCACCTCCGCCCTGATCCTACGGAGCGGCAGAAAGCCGACCTTGTGGATGAACATCCATGCCTCCTTGCACACCTATCGGGATACAGGTCAACGGTCAGATAGTTAATGCAAACGCCGGTGTTACTGCAATATGGCGACATGATGGGTCGCGCTGGAGGCCGCATCCTAGGCGTTGCCGGCGGGGGCGGGCTACAATCTATCGAACAAAGTGATCGCCGGCAGGTTCGCAATCGTGCGCTAGCGGCGAGGTCAATATATAGTGGGCATGGCGACGTGGTTGGGACGGACCAACGTTATGTAGGTGAAAAGTATTGAGCGTACTAGAGGTCAGAGGTCAGGTCCGCTAATGTCAGCATGTCAGTCATGGGCGGTGGGACCCACCCGGACGGAGCTGCCGCTCTCAGTAAACCACCACCACTCATGCGCATGCCGGTTGTCCCCACCCTTGGCGTTGGTGCTCGCATATTCGTAGCCGGTGGTGATAGTGCACGACTTAATCTCGCAAGGCTTGAAGCACCGGTTGACCCTCTTCGCCAGTTCGTCCCACGATGCATTCAAGCAGTTGTCATGGATGGCACGCCGAGTCAAAGCCACCGCAGTCGCGAGTCAAGGCCATTTCCGGAGGGTGGGCAGGCGGGGGTGCTCGGGGAGGTCGGAGGCGAGGGAGGGTCATGCGCGTCGATAACTCGCCGCAGCAAAGGAGCTTGGCGATGCAATGGTTGGACTTGCAACTCACCATGGGGCGAGTGGTGCCATCGGGAGAGGCGGGCTCCGCCTCCGCGAGGATCAAGCGGGGGGACGTGCGCGCATTAACTCGCGGGCGGATCTTGGGTGGGGTGTCCTTCTTCGGTCGAGGCTTTTGCGGCTTCCGACCGGTATTCGACGGCTGGACAAGACTTGCGTCGGGCGCGCTGCAAGCGATGGAGTCGGTGGCACCCTCGGCCATACTATTATCAGAGTCCAATGCGTAGTGGGGGGGGGGGGTGAGGTATTTTGTGGTCGAGGAGACATGCATGCGCAGCCCGGTCAAGCGGTGCTTGATAATATCTTTAGTTTGACCAGGCCGCGCATACAGGTGGCGTACTCAAGGATAGACTGGTTGACCGCTTTTCAAGGCCGGGCAGCGCGGCCTGGTCAAGGTAAAATATATTTAGGTTGACCGCAATTCGCGGCCGGGCAGGCAACTCGCGGCAGGCAACGCGCGGCCTGGTCAAGGTAAAATATATTTAGGTTGACCGCAATTCGCGGCTGGGCAGACAACGCGCGGCCTGCTCAGGATTAAAGTAGGCAGGTTGACCTCGGTTACATGTTTGGTCAAGGGACGGAGGAGCATAAAGTACTGAGAATAATGCCTCCCACTATGCGAGCGCCGCCACCGAGCCGCTATGCCACGCGCATACAGGCGCAACATCACGTGACGTGCACAGTCACCCCTCCCCCCTCCACCACCCCGACACCGACACCTCCACGACACCGTGCCCGCGGCGTTGCCGTGAATGGCAAGAACCAAGCAAACTTTCCGACGCAGGACTGCAGGCGTCGCCAAAGACATGGAGGGCAAGACCGCAAACCTCGCTGCTCTAGCGGCATCCGTTGTTGAGGTGCCCCCCCCCCCCCCCCCGTCCCCCATCCCCTACCCGCGCGCCAACCCTAAAACCACGCGCCGCACCACTGCCTTGCTGACGTTAGGGCACGTCCGCGACCTCCACGGCTCGTTACGCTAGCCCGCCTGTCACGCCCGCCGCCCGCGCGGCGGATATGTATATAAACGCGAGTTTCGGGGCCCATTATATAATCTCGCGTCGGGGCGGCGATCCCATGTTCCTCTCCTCGCGGCGCCTCGCGCTGCGGGCCGCGGCCCCCGCCACACATCCCGTCGCCCCTAATTCACCTCGCCGATTTGCACGCCCGCACTTTGCTACGGACAGGAGGCAGAGGGCAACCCCGAGGAACCAGCGCCGGAGGTGGATGCTCCAACAGCCAAGGCGGTGGGCGAGCGCGTCGACGCATGAAAGGTTAAGGCCTAAGTACTATTATTATTGCTCGGGCTTTTTCGAGAGGGAAACGATCGCCCGCCTCGCCAGCTGTGCTGTAGTAGCTGGTGATATCGGATCGGACTCTGCGGTTTTGGATGTGGTTTAAAGTGTAAAGCTGTAAGTGCAACGCCGTGCTGAAGAGTGCCCTGCCGCGCAGCAGCAGTCCCCTCTTACTGCTGCCGGCATTGCCGCGCTATAGCCGGTATTGTGTATATGTTTTATTATGTTTCTTGCCGCACGGCGGCGCTGTATGTGCAACGCCGTGCTGCAGAGTGCCCTGCCGCGCAGCAGCAGTCCCCTCTTACCGCTGCCGGCATTGCCGCGGTGCAGCCGGTATTGTATTTATGTTTCTTGCAGCACGGCAGCGCTGTATGTGCAACGCCGTGCTGCAGAGTGCCCTGCCGCGCAGCAGCAGTCCCCTCTGACTGCTGCCGGCATTGCCGCGCTGCAGCCGGTATTGTATTTATGTGTCTTGTAGCACGGCAGCGCTGTATGTGCAACGCCGTGCTGCAGAGTGCCCAGCCGCGCAGCAGCAGTCCCCTCTGACTGCTGCCGGCATTGCCGCGCTATAGCCGGTATTGTATATCTGTTTTATTATGTTTCTTGCCGCACGGCGGCGTTGTATGTGCAACGCCGTGCTGCAGAGTGCCCTGCCGCGCAGCAGCAGTCCCCTCTTACTGCTGCCGGCATTGCCGCGCTGCAGCCGGTATTGAATTGATGTTTCTTGCAGCACGGCGGCGCTGTATGTGCAACGCCGTGCTGCAGAGTGCCCTGCCGCGCAGCAGCAGTCCCCTCTGACTGCTGCCGCCATTGCCGCGCTGCAGCCGGTATTGTGTATCTGTTTTATGCTATCGTACATCGGGTGGCAACTGTACACGTGTACAGTGATTTAGACTCAACTCGTTGACCCCGTCGAACAGCGCCCAAACGTCCGAGTTTTTCATCGTAACTCAAACCGCGTACTGACCACCCACCGGTCTCGACCTGGTGTGATTCCCGTACTGTTCTCGGCACCCTGCCAGGCACCCGCGCGAGCGCAAGACGGGCCAACCGCGGCATGCCTGTCGAGATCAGCACCTATTCTGGGGTATTTGTTGTGGGGCGCGCAATAGGCGAGCTATGGGCGTCAGCTCTATTTTACGAGTCGTTTGGGTGCTGGGGAAGGTACCCGGGTTGGGCTGCAGTCCACTTTTGAATACTGCAGGCTGCAGTGCAGTGCAGTAGGCTGCAGTGCAGGCTGCAGTACTGCAGCCTGCAGTGCAGCCTGCAGTTAAGGCTGCAGTCAACGGGCTGCAGTACTGCAGGCTGCAGTGCATGCTGCAGTGCAGGCTGCAGTAGCACTGCATTTGCTGCTTTCAGGGAAGGGAAGGGCGGGACAGTGAAGGGCAAAGGGGCTGCCATGGCGGATGCAGAGGGGCAGCAATCGTGGTGGAAGTTGTAAGACATCATTAAATTGCCTACAGAGGGGAAAAGCCTACTGTGTGTACATTTCTGTGTGTCCAACGATGATGCTGTCCCCACGCATGCATAGTGAAACATGCGTAAAAAAGCATGATGGCATAAAAACTCTCTAATCCCCCGCCTCCTCATCCGCTGGCGCTGCCTCCTCATACTGCTCCAGCATGGACTCCACCGCTTCCCATTGAATGCGGCTGGCCTCCCCCTCGCCCTCGCCCTCAAGGACATGGCTGGCCAGCCAATCCTCCCCGCATGGCTTCAGTAGATCCGCCGCCACGGCGCTGAAAGCAGCCCCCCCGTAGTACGACGCCAGTAGCTCCCTGACCTTGGCATCCAAATCCAGATTCTTCTGAATAAAGACGCAGGCACCCATGTTATCCAGGTTCATTCTATTTCTTAAGTGCATGGTGACAAGGCGTGGGGGCCCTCGTGGGGCAGTGAACCGTGTAGGCCGCCCGTGTCGGCTTAGTGGCACAGCCAACAACACAGGACGTTCGACTTCCTACTCTCGTCGGGCGGTAGGCTAGTGTCATGCGGCACGAAAAAAGACCAGACGGCACGGTTGTTCTCGCGCTGGGTGCCGCCCCAGCAGCCGGCGGCAGCTTTGCTGAGGATAGACAGGGGGGGGGGAGGGGGCATTGGGGTTCAGGCCTAAGAGTGGGTCATCTTCGTCGTTGTCGATGAGAATATCGTCGGCTTGCATCCCAAGTTGTGTCTGTGCCACTCGTGCTGACCTGTTGGCTGCAGTGCTGGCCGCTGCGGCGCCGGTGCTGTCCGCTGCCATCGCCTCGTCCGCCATCGCTGCTGCGCCTTGCTCCGCGGCAGACTGGTATCCCTCCATGTAATTGACGAAGAGTGACGAGAGGAGGATGAGCACGGTGAGCGTAAAGTGAGGATAGGTTCGGCTGGTGTGTGTGGTCTACTGGTATGTGCCCCGATGCGGCGACGTGTGATGGTACTGTACAAGCGAGCACGGTGCTATCCGCGGCGCTCGGACCGCCGGAACTGTCGCCATATGGCTTGTTATCATTGGCGGGCGCCATCCAAACGCTATCCAGTGATATTTGGGGCTGTTTGGGTTACTGCACTGCAGTCCCTTTTCGGGAAGTACTGCAGGCTGCAGTGCAGTAGGCTAACTGGAGGCTGCAGTTTCTGCAGTCTGCAGTGCACTCGATACTGCAGCCCAACCCTGGAAGGTACCTGTGGCGGCACAGGGTCGGTGGGACGCATCTCGCGGTCGGCCCATGAGGGATCGTCAATCGTACACGTGTACAGTTGCCCGCCGATATTTTCTCGACGGTCGAACCACCCACTCAACACGGTCTGAGCATGTCACAGAAGGTACAAGGTGGTTTGGTGGGCGAGTTTTGAGGTAAAGATCACATTAAAAGACCATTCGACTCGAATCCGTGTATCGGCCCGTGAGCCCCGGCAATTTGTGGAGGATGTGAAAATCTACAGTCGTCTAGGCGCCATTGCGCCTAGTCACGACCCCAGTCAGCACAACTGCCTCAGTAGCCCCCTCTGGGTGCGCCCTGCGCCATATATGACTTGACAACAACAGAGGAGAGCGTCGAACGCCACTTGGAAAGATGTCCCAGTCTCGAGCGACATGGCGCGTGTCGCTTGGGAATTTGCGCGAGTAATGATGCAAGTGCCGCCGCCCCGCCACCGTTTATCTCGCCGCCAACTTCTAACCAGCGACGGAAACTGGCGTTAGCAGTCATATGCCAGGCTGGCTGATCGAAGGGACGAAAACCCAGCAGCATGTGCTTAGAATTATAAATTACTGTACACCTGTACAGTTAATTGTACACGTGTACAGTGCCCGTAGTTCGATGGTTATCATGTTTCTTGCAGCACGGCGGCGCTGTATGTGCAACGCCGTGCTGCAGAGTGCCCTGCCGCGCAACAGGAGTCCCCTCTGACAGCAGTCTCGGCCGTGGCGTCGGCACCCTCACGACAATGGACACGTTGGAGTAGACTGAAAATTACTTGAATTACCGCCCCTCCCATCTTGCCCCGTAGTTGTAAATGACACCATTTCGTCGTGCGAATTTCCAACTTCAGCCGAGCCCCACTAGAGTCACTGTAGATAAGGTGGTTGGCGTCTTGATTTGGCACTTTGAGAGCACATTTCGCCATCTTTTGTCACCTTGGTTCCTAAACACATTAGCTTGAGAAAAAATGACCGACCTATAAAGTTAATTGACTTACTGTTCCGTCCGTAAATTGGACCAGCTCCGCCAAATTCGCGTAGTCCAACGGCACGGCTCCACTCTCCACTTATCCCAGCTCAATCAGGTCAAGCATATAACCACTCATGTACTTGAACATGCTCACATCATACACATGATTGGCGTGTTTGGGCACCCCCAATTCACGCAGGTTTGTCGTTTGTTGCGACAAGGCATGCCGCAGATATCCAGGGGACGCATATCAGGTCGGCTTCGTCACGCATCGTCGTCTTGCGCCCATGATGATGTCGATGCCAATACTCGTTAAAGTATATTAGCAGCCCCACTCGGTACATGTTTCCAGGGTAGGAGTCAACGGCTGCGGCACGGTGCTCGCCCAAGTCTCAAACTCGCGCAGATTCCCGCGACAACGCTGAGTGGTCACATGCCTCTCGCACCGCGAAGCCACCAGCGCGGCGGAATCCAAAGCCGCAGCCGAGCAAAGGGCATATTGATGCACGGAAGCATGGGCAGCTAACACCATAGAAAGCGGAGAACTGCCGCCAACACCGCGCTCCCAATCGCTCACACCCTGGGGCGCCAAGAAAGCGTTGCGCTGCGTCACCCGCCGCGACTTCGTCCAGTCTTGACCGTCGTGTTACGGCGAGGATTGGTAAACAGCGGCCATGGCAATCAGTCAGCCCCTACAAAAAACAGTGGTTCCCTCCCGTCCGTGCGTGTATATTTCGGCAAGCCTAGCCACAAGGCAAGACATGCGACTCCGAATATAGGGCAGATGACTGCAAACAACATCAATGCCGAATAAATACACACCAAAAAGGTTAAAAACCCAGTTGGGGCATAAATGGGAACCCCCAATGTGTATTTCAGCAACAATCCCCAGCAGCAGAGATTAGGCCAGATAACTAAACTGCACCATGTACTGTGAACACTGCAACATAAACTGTATGTATTATAAATACTATGTATCTCAATAAAGTACATATCGGTCATCTCGTGTGATATATTTATATTAGTATATGTACGGCTACGGGTAGCCCCCGTGTACTCGTACGGGGTACACTACCTTCTGGAATAACAAGGGATCGATCACTACGATAATGTGCTGGACGGATTTTTTTCTCAATCTTGTACATGCAGATGTACGTGTGGGTAAATTACATGTACCAAAACGCCACAGTCCCGATCGACATCAGCCCCCACCATTTCCATATTTAAAACATCATCATGCCACGGCTTTGGCGAGTCTTATGCAGCCAACTAAAGCATATGCGATGTGAAGTCCCTTGCAATGCGCTCGGCGGCCGACCTCCAAGCTATCCCGCATTACTCGGACTTCCCCTTGCACTCCAAGCGGAAAGTACATAAAACCTTGAGCCACCGCATTCACACGGTCCGCTTCGCAAAGCTTGCTGCGCGTATGTCTACAAGCGGCCCTGACAGATCCGCTTCCGAGGCCGCCTCTTACGCGCTGCGACAGCGTTCCTGGTGACTGATCCTCCAAGTGAGGGTCGCCTTGGTGAAGTCCGTGAGCGTTCCCCTGAGTACTACGATTCCATGTTTCGCGTTGCCGCTTGCCGCCCATTTGGCCTTCCGGCGGCTCATGTCCTCTCCCTTGGCGAGCCATGCCCTTGTGCTTTTTGCTCCTTCTCGGTACAAGGTATGCTGGCCCGTTTTGAGGATGCTGGCGTGGATTTCACTCCTTCAACTTGGGCGGTCGCGTACGCTGATCACGTGGCACGTTGCTCTGGGGGCGACTCTAATCACGCCGCACACGAGTGGGCGGCACATGGCCTTTCCGACGTTTGCCACGACGTGAAGTCCGCGCTGGGCGTGGGTGTCCAGATCCTCACGGACCCGTCGGTGCTTGTTTCTCTTCCGGAGGGCAGCGACGGACGGCCGGCCGATGTTGGGATTTTTGGGTATGGTGGTATCCGCGGGAACACGGTTGTTGTATGTCGATACCACCATTGCCCCTATCCTCGGCGTGTCAAGCTCGGATTCCAACGACTGCTTTGCGGGCTGCAGAGCGCCACAAAATCCAGAAGTATGACGAGGGTGTCCGAAACGCCGCCGACATGCTTCGCTTTGTTCCTTTCGCCGTTTCCGAGTTTGGCTCGCTGGCCCCGCACGGTAAGGCTTTCTTGGTGGAGCTCGCGAAAGCTAGCCACACACACACACTGGCCAAAAAAACGGCCAGCTCTTGTTTGCGTGGCGCCGCCGTTTCTCCTTGCTCATCAACATGGCACACGCAGACAACGTTCTTGGCGGGGTCGCGGCCGCGCGCGCGGCACGTGATGGTGCTCCTGCGCCTGCGTCGCGTCGCTCGTCGGCATGTGTCACTATGACCCGGGTCATTGGCTGCAAGCGTCCTCGCTGCGGCTGATAGCCTACCCCAGGGCGGCGGTCCCCTTGGTTCCTGGCAGCTTGGCGACTTCGTGGTTCCCTTGGCTTCTCCTTGGTTCTTGGCTCCATGGCCTCCTGTTCGACCTTGGTTTCGGGCTTATGTCTCTCTTTTGCTGGCAACCGTTCATAGTTGTTGTTAGTTCTGTTTGTAGTGCGCCTTTGTGAAAGCCCTGATGTAATAAAGAATTAAGTCCCTTAGGATGTCGGGGTCATTGTACTTTGCGATCCTTGTTCCCGCCATGCGGCGGTCCCTTCTGTAAGCTGAGCGTAACTACCCCCTTTCGGCACGCCCCATGCTTTTTCCTTTCCGGTTCCTATGACTCCCAGAACACTCACGATAAGATCCCGCAGCCTCCGCAGCCTCGGGTAAATGGATTAAACGGTCATATTGGTAATATAGAGGTTTGATTACACCGGGCTATTCTGTCACCGGTATTGGTAACGTTAAGATTCTAGTTTGAATGGTAGCTACCAATACATGTACTCGCAGTACGCGTACCGCTTGGACTTCCCGATGTCATGCGGCGCTAGCGACAGCATGCGACAGCCCTGCTACATGACGCACCCGCACCACAAGGAGAGTCCACCTTCTGCCGTTGCGCCAGCTGACCAGCTAGCGCAACCAACCCACCCCGCTATGCTATCCTTTTCAGTGCGGACATCACGCCCCGTGGGCCTACACACACCAAAAATGTAAGAGATTCGCATCTTTGGCAAATCGGAAATGGTTGAATTTCCGATTTGGCGCCCTCCGCAGTCCGGTGACAAGGTATGTGCGGATGTTGTTCCGGACAATTTTCTCTTGATGGAGCCAACGTCTAGACAGCCCCGTGCAATCCTTTTTTGCCAAACCTGGAGATTTCCATAATTCCTCTATAAATGCAGTTTGTCTCCGATACTGCTGGCAAGTGCCTTGGCGGCCCTGATTTATCCACATTCAAATGATCAAGATTCCCGTACTTTGATCGATAGACATCCGTCGGTGTTCCCTGCAAGTTTCCCGTCTTTGTTTTTGTGGAGTCTGCATTCATTGTTTAAATGCCGAGCTTGATATGTTTTTTGTCTCCCGACTTAGTTGGGGTGGTGCGGTACCCTACCTCGGGTTATCATACCCTACGCTCAACTTCTGCCTCTCGTCCGCCTAGCATGCCACTGCTAGAGCCCAACGGGCATGGTGTATTATCTAGCCATTTTTTTGCTGCGGGTGTTTTTTTGCTGAAATGCACAGTCATTGATCTTATTCTCAATCATGCCCCTCATTGGGCTTTTAGTCCTCTTGGTGTGTATTTTGGCCTTGGTGTTGATTGCAATAGATCCATTATATTCCCAGTCGCATGTCTTGCATGGTGCCGGAAATGTATATACTGACTTGCCGGAAATGTATATACGGACGTGCGGGGGGGGGGGGGGGGGGGCTTTATTATTGTTCCCTTGCGTAAGGCTGACTGGGTGTCATGGCCCAGGCTGACTGGCGTATGCTTATCATCGCCTTACCAAGGCGGTCAAGAATGGGCGCATTCACTGCGAGCGATGCGTGATTGGGGAGGCGGCGTGAGCGGCGGCTCTCCGCTCTCTTTGGCGGCGGCTGCCCATGCTTCCGTGCAATTTTACGCCATTCGCTCGGCTACTGCTCCGGCTTCCGCTGCATGGGTGGCGTCTCGGTGTGAGAAGCATTGTGACCACATAGCGTCGTCGCGGGATTCTGCGAGTTCGAGACATGGGCGAGCACCATGCCGCCGCCGTTGACTTCTACCTCTCATACCTGTACCGAGTGGGATGTGCTAGTATTCTTCAATGAATAATGACATCGCCATCATCATGGGCGCAAGACGATGCGCGACGGGAGCCGACCGGCTTCCCCGGGATGTCTGCGGCATGCTGTGTCACGGTTGGCGACCGCCCTGCGTGAGCTGGGGGTGGCCAGGCACGCCAATCATGTGTATGCCGTGAGCGTTGTCAAGTACATGAGTGTTTATAAGCGTGACTTGGTTGAGTTGGAAAACGTGGAGAGCGGGGCCGTGCCGTTGGATTACACAACCCTGGATTGCGCAATTCAAGGATGGGTTGATCTCGCGGGCCGCCACTGACATGGCGACTATTGCACATTGCATCGGGACGTGTGCATCGTGTTGTATTTGTGGGAGACCGCCGCCCGCGTGGCTTCGAGGCTGGCACCATGGAGCTGACAGATTTCATGATGCGTGGTGTGGATCTATTACCAGCATGGGATGCGATTGTTGCAGGTCGTTCGAACGCCGAGGACCGTGTTTTCGCGGAGCCCTGCTACGGCACCAAGGAAAAGTTGGCCACCCATAGCGGCGGCATGGAGCTAGAGCTGCTATATCCCCGGGCAGGGAGTCGTTCTGCTTACTCCGTCGTTTGGACCGGTATGCGACCGCCATGGCTGACGCCGGATGACCCTTGGTCAACGTTCTATTCCATCCGCTTGCAGCTAGACGCCATGTTGGATCTCGGGCCCATGGCATGAGCAGTGCCGCGCGATGAACTTCCGGTTGAAGAGGCACTTGCGGGCCGCTGATTTTTGTAAAGGCCACATTTTGCACGGCGTGAAGCGCGGCCGTTTGCAGCATGGTATGATGACAATGTGGTGGAGGGGGGAAGTGTTACACATGCCTCCCATGGGCGTCATCGCCATTTTTTCCGAGCACTATTGGGCTATGTGTACCCTGCCCGCCATCAAAACCGGCTGGTGGAAATGGATTTGGGTTCGGACGATGAGGCTAATTATGATAACGAGGATGAGTTCTTCGCCGCGTTTGCGTCGCTAGATCTAGCCCCGTGATGCTTAGAGCACGTTGCGCCATATATATCGTTATCCAATTGCTTTGTCCCAAATGATCAACATTGCAATAATTTTATAATTTGGTTGGAACTTCAATCCTGCCTCGCGCGCCTAGCGTGGAACCCATGAGCCTGGCTTGAATAGCATCTGATGGGGTGTGCCCAAGGCATCCTGCTTTGGCAGCGTGAATGCGTCGCGGAATGGGAGGGCGCTGAGCATTGCCCGCCATCCCGCGACCCAGTCCGGGATGATAAGCACCGCCTCGGTGCATTCGTCAATTATTTTTTGGAGAAGGCGTGTCATATGGGTGAACGGGCCGTTTAACCCATCAAATAAGCGGCTTGGGAACCGCTGATGTGAACCATGCATGTGTGCACCCGTCGATGCCTGATGTGCCGAAGCAGAGTACGAGTCAAAAAATGCTCCGACTTGGCGGTGATATTCTCTCATCGCGGATGAGGTGGGGCGTTTCCTGCTTCATGAGAAAAATGCTATCATCCGCGAACACGTCCATAATTCGTTTTTTGCTGGAATGCGAGATTCGCTACGACCCAACGTTACTTGATGAGCTCGGTGTGCCATGGGCTGAGTGCCCATTGCAATGGATCCTCCTCTTTGGAATCGTCGTCTGCGCATTGCATGAGGGCATGCTCGCGTGGCAGCCACTGGATATGCAGATCGATGCCATTTAAGACAGAGCTTCAATACCTTGCACACAGTATGCAACACCCTTGGTCCGCCTTGCATGCGCATGATATCGGTCTCGGTATTCTGCGAATCTGTCAGGTAGAGCATGGCGGAATGGCGTATCCGCGCCGGCAATCAGATCAATGCGATGTGAAGGAACGCCAATAAATAATCGAGCTCCCGTTCAGTGCTGGAATAGAACTGATCCTCGGCGGCTTTTCGCAGCGCCTCGGCGACCGCGGTTTTGAATACCGATGTGCCCCATTGCATGAGCTGCTTGTCTGATGGGACCTGCCACGTGTCGGGGTGCCCTCAAAACTTTCGTATGGGTCGACCACCTTGCACCGAAGCCGATGGCTGATGCGTCCCCGCATACGATGAGGCCTTGCTTGCGCTGCAGATGCGCTTGCCGATATGCTCCACGCAGTGTTCGGCAAGATATTACTGAGAGCTAGTGGTGGAACAATGACGGCATGTCCCATGCCCTGGTCCCCGCTGTCTCTTCCCATAGATCGAGACACAACAGTGGCGTTAGTGGGACGACTTTTTCTATGATGTAGAATCTTCCCGCTACCTGTGCAAGCTCTCGTGGTGTTACGTGTGAACGCGCGCTTAGCTCCCGCGCTAGGCTGATCACGTGGGCCATTTTATCTCCCGGGATTAAAGAAACGGCCCCGTTGCATGCCAATGAATCTCATGCCCCGTCCACGTCACCGTTAAGCGGGGAACGCATATATCTTCTCGATTGAAACCCGCCCAACCGAGTGATGCTTCCATAATGAAGGTCATGTTAAGCGCATCTAGCATGAGCTGGTGCCTGAGAAATGCCCTCATCAGGCGGCCAGGAGGAAACCCACCAGAAACGCCCTCATCAAGCCTTCCCCGTTGCAGTCTCGCAAGGTGACACACGATCTCACAACGACGTTCGACGCCAACCGTTCGCCGCGACTGCAATAACGATAGCATGCTGTACTATGGACGACACACGGTTGCTCGACGACAAATACGATTCGGAGGGGTGCGGTGAGCAACGTCGCAATTTCGACAACTGATAAAGCTAGGCTCACTGCGCTGGAGCAGCGGATGCTGCTGCGACTCCACGAGCTAGACTCCCGCACCTCTTCCATTCAACAACCACCGCCGCAGAAACCTATTCCCGCGACGCCAGCCGACGGCCTCGAGGGTGACGACGAGGAGGACGACTCTCCCCCGGTTTCTCTACAAAATCTCCAGGCCACACGGCGTTCATCGACCCGCGCGACTGGATTGACTACTTGCCGCGGGGATACGTCGAGTCTATGCTCCTTCATTGTAGGACTCGCCGCCCCCGGGATCGTGGAACCCACGCAACGACGAGTGGGACCGCTACCTCGCCGATGAGAAGAAGCACGCGACCCGCGACGAGTACGCCACCTGCTGTGTTTTGGAGTCTTTACCGCGTATGCGCACACGGCGCTCACGGACGTTGTGGCAACGCTTCGCGCGCAAAACGCCACCGCTCGCGACACCGCGGACCACGGACCGCCAACGACCTACTCGACTCCGCGATTCGCACGATCGCGACGTGCGGGCACGCTGTTGAAGACCGGCTCACCTACCTCCTGCGTTTCAAGTAGTGCAAGAAGGCGCTTACCGGCGAGAAGCGAGTCGCCGAGCGCCTCGTTTACTCCCGCTTCTTCAACACCACCGCCGCCGAGCCCTTCAGCAATGGCGTCGCCGGACTTATCAACGCCCTGGACGATAAACGACTCGAAATCAGCCTCCACCAGGCGGCCAAGGCGCGGGCCGCCGCGCAGTCCAAGGGCAGCGGCAGCGGAGGGAGCGAAGGCGGCGGCGGCGGCAACATCCGCATCAAGGCGCTAGTGCGCGCAGAACACGCAGACCAAGCTGCCAATGAGAGGGCGGACAAGAACAATGACAACGACAAGTTCAAGGGCATGCCTCAGCCCGACAAGACTACTGCCTCGCAGGCCGAGGAGCAGAAGTGACGGTGTGCCCCGCCGTTCCGAGTCATGCTACATAAGTTCAAGCTACATGCGACACCGCGTGCGGCGGCAATGACGGCAATGGCAAGACATCGGGGCGAGCGATCAAGTGCTACGGTGGATCCATATAAGGGCGTGCGGATCCCCTTAAAGCACACCCCCCCCCCCCCCCCCCCACTTCCGCAACGGCATCAACATGAAGGACGCTACCCCGGCGCAGTTCACATTCCTCGAGGCCGGGCGAGCTTGCCCGCTTGGTGGAGTCCGGCGCGTGGGAGCTCAACCTTGCCGCAAGTGGGTGTCAAAACCCTTTTTCAGTGCCCAAGCCCGGCGTCAACTAGTGGCGCTGCATCATCGACCTCTGCGTGCTCAACTCCTATTGTGTGCGCAAGCGACTCAAGATGGAGATAAACGGCTCAACCGCGGAGGTGATGGTGAGTGGAAGTGTTAGCTATACTCGTACCGATACTCGGCTGCCCGGTATCGATACAAGTATAGCGCGGTATACCAGTACTCGGCTGCCCGTGTACCGGCTGTATGGCTATATATGCGGTTGCCTGCGTGTATATGACATGATCGGGAAACCAGTGAAAAATGTAAAAGATCTCCGAAACCAATCTAAGCTTTAGGTGAGAGACTTTAGCATAGACAAGGAAAAGATTTGCAGCAAAGGATCTTGTTACAGTGTATAGAGGTGTACACGGCTTTATACAACTATCGGCTTGGCAGCCGTTCGCATGCAGGCATTAGGCTTGGATATGCAATCTAGGCTTGGAGTCATCAGGGAGTCATCGGGGCGTAATGGCTGACAAGGGCATGACGTGTGGCAAGCACGCGGCATATGTCTGTGGGCGGATCAGCAGCTTAGTTGCATGTAGTAATTGCGTTAGTATAAGGAAGTGAGTGGTACGAGTATGACGGTATAGGTGTGCGGATATAGGTATGCAGGTAGGGTTATGGTGGTAACCCTAACATTCCATCCCGGCCCCAAAAAAGTAGACCCATGGGATACGCAAGGGAAGCGGGCGGGGTATTCGGCGGACATGGCACGATGATCAGTGTGCGTAAGCATAATCACAGGGACAAGATTGTGTCGGGCATAACCATGGAGCATATCACTACGACTTTTCAGGTTAGCATATGGCCCCCAGGAATCGTGGAATACGCGATAGTAGTGTATAGTAAAAGGCAAGCGGAGTTGGCAGGAGTTCGCAGGCGGACTTTGGCAAGCTAACTGCAAAGCAATATGTGTGACGTTGCCATAGCAAAAGGCAAGCGGAGTTGGCAGGCGGAATTTGACAAGCTGACTGCGAAGCAATATGTGTGACGTTGATATCCAGGATGTATTGGGGCGAGTTTAACGGTTGGCATATGCTACGTATGCTTAATACTCAGGTATTGGCGAGTTCATACTTTAAACATGTATTTCTGCATCTGGTATTTTGGCGATGTCAATGTAATCCGCAGAGTCCACGTGTTGGTATAAGAAGTTAGCGGGTGTGAGCGGGTTTGTGCCATAGCGGGCGTCAAGCGGAGTGCATGTAGTTGCGGATTGGTAGAAACCGACGAGGGGTAAGTTATATGGCCAGGCGTCATTACGTAACGAGCACGAGCGGAACATGTTTTGTCATAACCGAGGTGAAGCGGGGAGTGCGGTATCCCATTATCATGCGACACAGGTCGTGGGGGCGGAAAATATTGTAAATAAGAAAACGGGCAAGCCGAGTAGGAGCGTCTAGGTGGATACGACAAGGGATTAAGTGGGCTTGTATTGTAAATGTGTATACAAGTGTGGGTGTAGCGACAAAGATATTTCGCAGAGGGCGGCATGCCAGTGATAAACAAAGTTTATGGGAAAAATTACCTAGGGGCAGATGTGTGGATGTACGGGAGACACGGAGCCTATAGGTTGTTATGAAATTTATCGCAGGTTGGCAGGTAGGCAAGTATGTGGGCAAGCCCTATTGCGCATAATGGGTCACCATATTTTTTCCAAATAGTAGTGCGTGCGGCATCGAGCAAGGTGGCCGGCAGCGCGGGTACGGTACTTCCGGAATGACCAAATCAAGACAGAATTTGTCCGAGGCGGGCAGGCATACTATCCAGCATAGCCCGTTGCTAGAATTCTATTACGTGATTGCGAATACGGTTACAATAGTCGTAGTTTGCTTCGGTGGTATAGTTGTGGCGAATTGGCCGATTATCAATTCGAGATTAACTTGAAGGTGGAAGTAGTGCATGGTAAATATGAGAGAAAATCGGGCAACGTGTTAGTAGGTCTGTGTCAAGAAGTTGAATGTCGTGTTTTGTTAAGTATTGGCGTAAATCCGGACGACGAGACCGGGCATCGGCCTTATTCTAAGAGCCTTATTGCAACATAACATGTCGAGCACGGGGCTTCCAGGTGCGGGTGGGGGTCCGTGGTTTGCTAGGCATGGTAGTGAGTGACGGCGGCTCGGGCGGGCAGGTGACGGAGAGTGGTATGCATAGTGTGGTCTGAGCGTGATCTAAGAACCATTTTGTATAAAGCAGCGTCATATTGTGAAAGCGTATCCATGCAAAAAAGTTCTTACTGGGCATAGGTGCCGTATTTGGCATGGGTATATCGTGAAACTTTAGTATAATAGGCGCACTGCTGTCGGAAGTGTCCCTTTGCAGTTTCCTAAAGTAAGACAGCGGTGAAGGCGTCTGCATAAGCATATGGATTTTCTGTAAGTGCGTAACAGATAAGCCACAAATATTATGAAAACATCTCCGAATTATGAGATGCTCCGAAGCCAGTGAAAGCAATTCAAAAGATCCGATCATGTCATATACACGCGGGCAACCGCATATATAGCCATACAGCCGGTACACGGCGGGCATCCGAGTACTGGTATACCGCGCTATACTTGTATCGATACCGGGCAGCCGAGTATCGGTACGAGTATAGCTAACATGAAGTGCTCGAAGCATCTTACCGTGGGAGTAGCGAGCCGGGCTCGAGCTGCGGGGACTGTGGTCAGGAAGAGAGTGAAAGCATAGCGCCCGGCGGGCCGGGAGACATTGCATGCACGCGCGCGCAAAGGCGCGCGGGACATGTGCCCGGCCGGTGCTAGGGTATCGGCCGGTGCTAGGGTATCGGGCAGATTCCAACAGCCCCCCTCAATTGTACACGGGGGTCATCTCGGTTTGACCGCTGTGTGCGATTGGAACAATATTCGGAATATGGCGCTAGTACAGTATTGAATAGCAGCAGTAATTAATCGCGACTACTCTATACATTCTTGATAGCTTCCGGGCGACGCGCTTCCGCGTGCACTGCACTCCATGTTGTATTGTCGCCCCACTGTGGAGCTGTTGAGCCGGAGCTGGCTGGTGATGAGGCCGCGAGGACGTCATCCTCGTGCCATGGGGGATGTCGGGCAGTGCGCTGCGCAAGATGCTTCTGGCAGCCTCTCCGCGAGCGGCGGGGCTGCTGAGCACGACCTGCTGGTAGCCAACGCATGCGGGGGAGCACGGGGCGGGCTGTTCGTAGCTGAGCTGCCAGCCCAGAAGTAGCACTGCCTCGTCGACGCTAGCCCCATCACGCGCGCACCACTCCATGCCAAAGGGCAGATAGCCAACGCAGTCAAGGGGAGCCCATGCTGCGCATACACATGCTGCTCGTAGCTGGGCTGCCCGTAGGCATGCTGCTGATCCGAATGGTGCACTCGCCCTCCTCGCGGTTGCCACCGCGCTCGCCGATGATGCAGCGGCAGTAGCAGCCGTCGGGCGCGCCGCGGAAGTTGGTGGCCTCGTACGCCCGGCCGCCGCACTGGCTGCCCTTGTCGCCGTCGCCGTCGGTGCATCGGGTTGGCCGCCATGAAGATTTGCGCAGTAGGCGCAAGGGTCGTCGCAGCGGCCGCCCATAGGATCCATGAGCACGGTGCCGTAGATGCGCGTTCTGCCGCGGAGAAGTCGCTCTGTGGCGATATGTTGCCGCTGTATGAAGCACGAAGCACTGCACGAAACAAAAAGTAATGCACGACGAAAAGGATGTTCGCTACGCGGTCCTGCGTTGGCGGCAAGAGCACCACGTTGTTGATTCCGGTAAGTGGGATGTGATAGGCGGGACCAGGGTAGGTAGGCCCCTGGGCGGTTTGCGTGTTGTTCTCGCTGCGACGATCTTGGACGGCTTCTAAATGACGCGCTCCGCGCTGAAACGCTCCAGCAGCTCACAGCAGCTTCGCGACGGTAGCCTGGCGGTCCTTCCACTGAACAAAAGCCACCAGCGGGCTCGCCGGTCGTTTCACCGTGTGCCTCCGTGATACTGCTCGTGGAACCACGACATGCGACGGCCTAGGTCGACGCGAGGTGTGTGGGCGTTGTGTGGGTGTGTGTGTTCGAATATACTATCTAAGGTTTGAATCTAATTCTAGCTAAGTACGGCTGTGGTTCGACAGAATCCCGGGGACTTGTCTGTTGAGCGCAGCCCCGGAGGCTGGCTCTTTCGGGCCGGTAGGCGGAACCCCAATACGGTATGTTGAGCGCAGCCCCGGAGGCTGGCTCTCTCGCGCCGGTAGGCGGAACCCCAATACGGTGTCGGGAAGGTTGTGTACTGGCCCCGGAGGCTCAGCGTGCATCCCTCGCACCTTGTGGGCTAGTTTTCGGCGCCCTTATGGCAGCCGCCTCGGCCGTTTTTCGAACGACTCCGGACGTGCGCCGAACGCACGGACTTCTCCTTGTACCCCGCTCGCGCCCACGTGACGTGTGAGGGCCCATAACCTAAACGGCTCAACCGCGGAGGTGATGGTGAGTGGAAGTGCTGGAGCATCTTACCGTGGGAGCAGCGAGCCGGGCTCGAGCTGCGGGGACTGTGGACGGGAAGAGAGTGAAAGCAGAGCGCCCGGCGGGGGGGGAGACAGGCACGCGCGCGCAAAGGCGCGCGGGACATGTGCCCGGCCGGTGCTAGGGTATCGGCCGGTGCTAGGGTATCGGGCAGATTCCAACAGGAGACCCTACTGAGAGTGCGCCACCTCACCAAAAAGGGAGACTACATGTTCTCCTTCGACCCCCAAGACGGCTTCTATGCTCTAGACATCGCAAAGGCGGACCGAGACTACTTCACCGTGGACGTCCGAGGTCAGCTCTACATGCTCGCAGGTCTGCCAATGGGCTGGAACTTTCGCCATGTTACTTCGTCAAGCTCACCCAAGTATTCATCGCCCACCTCCGGAAACCCGAGCCCGAGCCCCCTTCATTGTATGCACAGCCCACACGGAGCAAGCGCTACCTCCGGTGGACCAGGTGCATGACAACGCGCATCCTATCTGAAGTGGACGACTTCCTTTTATTCTCCGCGTCGATGGAGCAGGCGCTCCATTTTCGTCAGCGGCTCGCCAGCCTCCTCCACGCCTTGGGGCTGCCGCGGAACCCCACAAAAGGGCTTCTAGGAGCCTTGTATGTTCGGCAGGCACATGGGGATGGACATCGACTCAGCGTCCGGCATGTTCTACGCACCGGCAGACAAACCGGACCGGCTCTTCGGGTAGACCACCCGTCTCATCGGCCGCGCCACGCGGGACGCCAGGTGGCTTTCGGTGCGAAAGCTGCAGTCACTGGCGAGACATGCGCAATACCTCTTTTTGGCGATTCCGGCCGCAAGATTTTTTCTGCGGGAGCTCCACTCCGTAGTGGTCGGTGACCGGTGGATCGGGCGCGTCCGGATGACGCCACAGCTCCGCCGCGATCTACAGTGGTGGAGATCGGTGCCCGGTCAGTCCAACGGCAAGCCACCGCCCGGTGGCGACGGCTTATTTGCACACCGACAGCTCAGGCTATGGGTGGGGCGGGTTGTTGAACGGCAAGCTAGAGGCGCTGGGATTCTGGAGCTCGGCGGACGAGCGCCAGCACATCACCTGGAAGGAGCTCAAAGCGGCCCAACTTGCAGTGGAAAGCTTCCTCCCCCACCTATCCGGGCGCAACGTCCTCCTGCACGAGGACAACTAGGCGGTATGTCACGTTCTTTCGGGCCTATCCTCACGCTTGCCCGAGATGATGGCCGAGCTGCGACGACTCTAGTGCTTGTTGGACTCGCACAACATCCAACTGCGCGCCCGGTACATTCGCTCGGCAGCGAATGTCTGGGCGGACCGTCTAACCCGGCACCTCGACATCGACGATTGGCAACTCGACCCCCTAATGTTCTTGGAACTTGAGAGCCGGTTCGGCCCTCATCACTCCATCGACCGCTTCGCGTCCGCCCTCAACACCCTGCTCCCCCGCTACAACGCGGCGTGGTTGGTTCCTACGTGCGAGGCGGTGGACTCGTTGAACATGCCGGATGCGGAATGGCCCCGAGGAAACAACTGGTGCAACGCACCCCTGGCCCCTGCTACCCGACCTCGTGTAGAAGTTGCAGCAGAGTGGCGCAGCGGCGACCGTCGTTGCGCCGCGATGGGTGGGCAAGGCGTGGCACCATGCACTCACCGGATGGTAGTGGAGGAGCTCACGGTGGCGCCGCACGCCGGGTTGTTCCGGCCGGGGCGGCGGGACGGGCGAGGTATGATCGACAGGCCTTGGAGGCCCGTGAATGTATTCCGCATTCCCTTTCGGCATGGGTCTACCTGCGCCGAGGGGCCGTAAGTGCTACGCTATCCATGTTTCCGGGCAATGGCCACCATTTACCGGGTGTAAGTACGTGCGGCTCTGGTACAAACTACAACGGTATAGTACCGCGTCGAGGTCGCGAGTTGTACGGCACCATGGGCTGATTCGATGCGCATGTACATGACACGGGTGCTAGGGCTTGAAACCCTGGGCGCCAAACCCTGGAGCTCCTATCAAATGCGTGGGCGCCGGCCACTACGGCGTCGTACGCCAGCTGAATGAAGCAATATTACCGTTTCTACGAGGAGGAGCGGCCACTGCGGCGTCGTACGCCAGCCGCATGAAGCAACATTTCCGTTTCTGTGCGGAGCGGCGACCGGCTTTGGCTCCTGACCCCGGGACTATGGCACAGTACGTCACGTGGTTGGGCGTCGCGTGGTTGATCACGGTACGTCACGTGGTTGATCAGCCCGCGTACGATCAAGGCCTCCAGCTTGCAGCCTTTCATGTCGGCTGTCAACAACTTCAAGGACCACGGCCGGGAGCCGATGGCCCCGGGCGATATGGTGAGCAAGGTCCGCAAGGACCTTGCGGCGTCACATGTGACGCTACACCCCGAGCTGATGCGGGCCCCATTGCCCGTGCGTGTGGTGCTGAAAGCCCCGACCCTGGCAAAAGCCCTACGGCTGGAGTTGGGAGCTTCCTGGGGCACGGACCCGGGTACCATGGTGCGCATGGAGCTGTTCAGCGCTAGCCTGGCAGTCGTCGTGCTCTGTCTATTTTTCTGCCGCGGAAGAGCGGGGGTGGAGTGTCGTACGGGAGACCTTACGGTTGGTTGATTTCGGACGGCGGAATTTTCCTAGACCATCGTGACCTGAAAGGCCAGCGTGGTGCGGATGCAAGCAAGAAGTTGTTGCGTCGGTTGCCAGCGTCAGTGCATGCCGACATTGCGGAGCTGCTGCACTACTTTGATGCCGCCCGTAATGTGCTTGCCAGCGGGCGCGTGTCAGCGGAACGATGGGCCATCAACCGGATCGAGGGGCAGGCAAAATGGACGGCGGACACCCGCACCAGTTGACTGCAATTAGTGAACCCCCCCCCCCCCCCCCCCCCCCCCCCCCCCCCCCCACCTCCGCGGGCGGGTTCGCGTGGACACCCCACTCCCTCCGGAAGGGGGCACTACAGCCGCGTAAGTTATCGGTGTGACGATGCACAAGATAAAGTATATCCCTCCACATAAGTTTGGGGTCCTTTTTTGGCTGAATCTGAAATGAACAATACTAGGGTACCTAAACGTAGGGCTTTAGGGCTGGAACCCGGGAATGTTTTAGGTTGTTGTAAAACCTTTTGCTTGATAGGGTCTGAATTATAACCTAGTACCCTAAGAATAGGGTATTGCGATCTGGCGCGGGGCTCAAAGGGCATGACGCAGTGATGCACAACAATACAATCATGTTATTGGCACATATATGATGGCCCACATGCATAGAGCATTGTATGGTGCAATGGCCGTAGATGTGTGAGGAAACATAGTAGCTCGCGGGTTGGGTGGGTTTGGGTGGGCATAGTCACGTAAGGCAGAGTGGGCACACGTGCGTGTGACGATGCTAGGACTAGTGCAGTTTTGCCCACTGCAATTGACAACCCCTTGACTTCAAACGCTTATAGCGGCTCAGGGAGTGCTCCAAAAATTCTAAAAACATGCGCCGAAGAATTCTTGCGTCAAACGCAGGAGGTAATTCTCGGTTTTTGAGCACCTAATTTGCACGTTTTGACCACTTTCTAGCGATGAACATAAAATACATCAATCACGGCATCATTTCGCAACACTCAGCCTCAACATGGGGGCGTAGCTTTGCGCTATGTGTGTCCCCTTACTCCATACGCATTTGTGTGACAGTGTTATGAATGTAGATGCACACGGGCGGCGCAAACTTGCCACATGCTCCCTCTCTAGCCATGTCCTCGATGGCCAACAGCATTGTGTTGTTTTCAACATATTATTTTTGCTGATATTCAAGCATTTAATAGCGCGATGCTATGTGGCATTATACTTGTGATTCGGCGCAATTGCCATGCGTGCACGTGACCCCATTGATGCGCTCTCGCCTAAGCCAAGGAGGGCTCAATAAGCCTTTCATGCGTGAGTAGGCAACAATAACAGCACCATTTTTGGCCGAAAATCACGCCATGTAGTGGTGAAATTGTAATTTAGGGCTTGTGCAATACCCTTAGTGACCTATTCTTGGTGCCCCACACATGTTGTAGGTGAACCTTACACTAAAGATGGCAGCATGTCAGTACGGCGTGGATTTGCGCGTTGGATGTATGCTTACGAAGGGATGGCGCAACTTGTTATTTTCCAATGCAAGTTTTACACGCATTGATTTGCCATTTCTCGAGGGGCGCAGAACGACGCATGCCATGTCGCACGGTTAGGCCTAGAGCGCGCCCCCATTTTTTCCCAAGTCGACCTCGCCCTTAGTCACTTGCATGCAATTGCCCACGCCGTATTTTCTACATGACATGCGCATGTCGAACAAAACTGCAAAACCCAAACTTATGTGGAGGGGTGTACTTCGGCGGTTGGGCGATGGAGCCCAACGTGGTGCTCAACTACATTGACCCAACAACATGGCACCTCTTTGGCTAGATGACCCCCTGGGGCGGTCGACCAGCCAGGCTGCCACGCCAACTAGCGAGATGATGGCAAAACTGCGAGCCTCCTGCTTTGTTAATGGACGTATTGAGGATTATAGAGGTTTGAATTACACGGGGCTAGTACGATGGGTGTTACCCGACATTACAAAGTCCGCCGTACGCGGCTAGGACGCTTCTGCCGTGTGCCCACGTCCATCCTTCACCCCTATATGACGCCTTGCGACACGGCGGTGTCTCCACCTTCTGCCTTTGCGCTAGCTTCCAGCGCAACCCACCCTTCCCAACCCTTTCGTGCGTGTTATGGGGCCTGAGCCCCTAAGCCAAAAGTTGTAAGAGATCTGGCACCTTTTGGCAGAATTGCGAGCCCCCTGCTTTGCTAATGCAGTTTCAATTACTGGTGATCCTTAGTGACGACCCCTGGAGTGTTCCAAGTCACTCACTAAGGCATGTATGACACGGGACATGCTCTACCGGTAGACCGCTCTACCGCCGTAATTTATCCACGCTACGCGCGCCACGTCGCAAAAAAGCAAATGGCGACTAGCCAATCCCCATGTAGTCTTTTCACTTTTTGAGTTCCTTTTTGAGCCCTCAGAACGGTATATATGACACGGGAACAGCTCTACCGGTCAAACTAGCCGCTACCGCCCTACCGAGCATCGTAGGACCAGCCGCACTTGATGCACGGTCTCATGGGCTCAAGTCGGTTGAGCGCTGTCCGCCCGCAACATGAGATCCAGATGGAGACGTGTCAGCGACGCCAACGGGGCGATGCCCGTCCGGTAGAAACAAGCTAGGAGGCAGCGCCCCGCTGGTCGCACCGGATGGCGAGACGTGCCGCTGGGGCAACGGCAAGGCGCCCGGCGCACACGGCGCCCGAAAGGATCCAGGCACCTTGACTGGCCGCTTGACCGGCCGCCCGTGGCGCCTTGCGGGGCGATTCCGGGCGCGCAGCCATGGCCGTGAGGAGTGGAATCCGTGTACCGCCTGCGCGAAGTTTCGGTGGGATTACATGGAGCGGCGTGCGAGGGGTAGCGCGATGAAGGTGGATTCGCCAGCGACATGGTGCCGCGGTCAAAATAGAGCGGTATAGCGGTAGAGCGGTAGAGTGGGGGATGGCATCGGTAGCTACCGATGCCACCCTACCGCCGAAATGCTAGACCGGTCTACCGCTCTAGGGGTGACCGCTCTACGGCCGAATTGCACTTTTTGCGACGTGGCGCGCTGTGCGTGTATAAATTACGGCGGTAGAGCGGTCTACCGGTAGAGCACGTCCCGTGTCATACAGGCCTAAACATTCTGAAATGTACCAGGAGTAGCGACTAGATAAATTGCACATCAATAATTCTGACTGCGTTGACGCCATGTTAAGAGCAGTACTCGCCGTACGGACAACCCAAAGCCGTACAGTACTATAGTACATGTATTTGTGAGGAGATCTAGCCCCTGGATTGTAGGATTGTAGGATTGTGAGGATAGCCCCAACATGATTTTTTTTCGCCCCCGGGATAGGACTGGCACCAGTGAAACCCTTGCAGCGTCTCCACGACGGCCGTTTTGGCAGCAATCCAGTTACGGAAAGCCCTGGGTATCGCACTCCAAAAAATGCTTTGCTCCGCGGGTTGGGGCTTGCCCCAACTCGCATTACTTGAATGGGCCGACGCCCAAACGGGTAGGGCGGACCTTTCGTGGTCAGTGCCGGGTATTTTGATGGCAGTGTTTTAGACGGTGATCCAACAGTGTTGGAAATTCCGTCACTGGCCTCTACTTAGTCTTGCAGAATGCTTCGGCAATTTGCTTGATGACTATAAATAACGGAGCGTCGCCTATATACCCCAACATGATATTCTCACAACATCACGTGCACGTACTATGTACGCGTATACCTACCGTATGTCTGTATGGGGTACACCATCAGTAGGTTCCGTATATCTTGCCGCAACAAGCACATGCAATCCAGGAGCATAATTGGCCGGCGCCTCTGCACAGTCATCATATTATTGTACAGAGAGCACACGACCACACTACCTGTACTGCACGAAATAAATCCTATCGGATCCTGGGGATATCCGGACATCCGTATATCCGATACTAGATATATCTCCTTGCTGTCTGTATATAAGGATTATGGTATAGGGTAGTTGTTTTTTCGCCCCCGGGACAGGACTGGCACCAGTGAAACCCTTGCAGCGTCTCTACGACGGCCGTTTCGGCAGAAATTCAGTTACGGAAAGCCCTGGGTAGGCGACGCTCCGTTATAGTCATCAAGCATATAGTCATAAATTCAAGCTTATAGTCATCAAGCAAATTGCCGAAGCATTCTGCAAGACTAAGTAGAGGCCAGTGATGGAATTTCCAACACTGTTGGATCACCGTCTAAAACACTGCCATCAAAATACCCGGCACTGACCACGAAAGGACCGCCCTACCCGTTTGGGCGTCGGCCCATTCGAGTAATAGTAGCAAGCCCCAACCCGCGGAGCAAAGCAACCCCGTGCAACATAAAAGGCAATGTGAGGGAGGGCCCGACGCCATAGCTGGAAAAATTTCCCATTCCCAGTAAAAGCCAGGGCGCCGTGAAGGGAGGGGGGGACCCCGCCCAAAATAAAGGCAGTTAAGTCCTCAGGTTTTGACGCAATAACCTGACTACTAATAAAAACCCTGAACTCCGGAACTAACAACCCAAAAGTATGACGGTGATACCCCCACCGCGGGCACTCCACCAACATATGTTCGATAGTCTCAGATTCACCTCTGCCACGGTGCAAGACAGTGTTCCAGGAACCGCTCAGTCATGGCATGAATCCGGGCCAATCGGCGGGCCGTGGGAAAATACTCGGATGCGTAATTGTATCACAATGTGCCCGGCCACAACCCCCGCGGGGACACCCACACCGTACTGTGGCAACGGGTTTGACGCACAAGACGCATGGGCATATATACCCCAGGTTTTATTGCGTGCTTACGATGCCGACGATTCGCAACGCGCCCACACCGATGCCTTTACTAGTTTAGCGGCATCGCGCGCGGCTAGTGACCTCCACTCAAGTGGAAGGTGCGCCCCCTCAGCTAGCCCTACGTTCGCCCTAGCTAGTCGATCTAACCACCGCACAGTCCCTGGCGTCCACGTGATAGGGCGCGCCCGATTTCGCTGATCTACTAAATGGGTTATACATGTATTCAAGTGTATTCAGTGTATTCAAGTATAGGGTAGTATTGTTTCAACAGCATGCAATTAAGTCAAGTTTTGCCAAACAGGTACGGAGTGTGTGTTACAAGGAAAAGCACCATTTTATGGCTAGGAAGGTTCAGCGAGGGGGGGGGGGGGGGGGAGTCGGAGGACGAGCCCACAGGGCGGAGGCGGAAACGGGAGGGCAGACGAGCTGCTGCTGGCTGTCCTAAGTAGCTACCCGACCGAGAGCGCCGGGCTCGCGGGCGGTGGGGCAGCCCGTACTGAGACCCGACGGTACCGGTAACCTAACCGGTTGAAACCAACAACAGACCGTACGGGTCGCAATAAGACAGTTAAATTGTTGGGAAACCCTATAAACACGTTTGGATCATTTCAACATGCAATCAAGCTGGTTTTGCCAATTTACACGCGGTTCGTTTACGACTGCGAGCTTGGGCAGTCGGCAGGCGTCCCGACCAGACGAAAACGAAGGCGGAAGATGTCTCGAGTTGTAGAAGGGGTCTCGCGCCGAGGAGTTAGGAACCTCGATCGAGGCGCAGGCGCAGAATATACGCGGACGGGAGATGTTGACGGCGCGAACGCCGGCGCGACATGGACCGGACGTGTCGCGGAATTAAGGCGCCGTCTCCCGACGGTGCCCTACATCATTTGCCGCACGCCGTGGTGGCGTAGTGCGGCACGAGCCTGAATTGCATGTCAGAAGAAGCGGCCAAGTTGGCGACGAGTGCCCACCAGATCAGTGACACATGCACCCGTAGGTCGAGTACAGCTGCGCGCACGGGCGCGCGAGCGCGCCACGTGCAGCCATGTGAAGTACTGGTACGTTGTACGTGCGTCGACCCGATGGTAGCTGTGTACTTGTATTGGCGATGCACGATACGAGGGGTGGATACGCGACCCCGCGCGATAACAACGGTGTAAGGCCGCTGCCATCACCACCCGCGGTCGTCTCGCCGCCTCGATCGCGTGAAGGGCGGCGGGTAGAACGCGCGACGCTTAGGGGCGCGGGAACGTGAGACCCATTGTGGTCGTGTCGTACCGGCTCTTGGATGTGCCGGGTTTGGTTGTCGGCGACGTCGCGGATGACCCGCCGACTCTGCAAGCTGTCGCCGCGGGTGCTGCTTCGCGGAGTAGTGCGGTGAGGCGGCCACCCCTGCTGCACCAACGACGGCTTCCGACCACTTTACAAGTCGCAGGCTTAAGATGACGCCACAAATTGCACAAGTCGCGTTAGGTGGCGGAGCTGTCCCCCGGCGGGCAGCTCGTGTTATCACAAATGAGATGTCGTGACGTCGTCGGGAGCGGGTTGGTCGGCGGAGAGGCTCTTGTATTATAGCCTATATATGCCGGCCTGTAACGAAGCCAATGACGTCGGGGCGAAGGTGACGACGAGGCGGCCGCCGCTGTTGCGCCAGCGACGGTCGCCGTGGTTCCAAACCAAGAGCCAAACAAGAGTAGATACGACAACCACGAGATGTCAAGCACGTGCTCTTGTTTGACATCCCCCCGGCGGGTCGTGGTCCTTATTATGGTGACGACGACGTTGCAGTAGGAGGCGTCGAAGACGCGCATGGACGAGCCGCGCAAACACCTCCCACTGTGACCACAACAAACGTTGCTGCAGCACGATTAGGGCGGGGGCAACGAGCCCTCTCAAAACACCGGCGCATGAGCGGCGCCACCCCCATAACGGACCAATTACGCGAATAGTCACGGAAAATCACGGCGTGTAACGACCGTTGATGCCACGACGCCATGCTGCGAGGACACGCCGACCGATTGAAGTGTCTTGCGGGACAGCAAGTGGCTTTTTCGACGACATGGACGTCCTCCTCCGTCCGCGGCGCCAATTTGTTGCGGTAAGCGTAGTTGTCGTAGTTGACAACCGTGATGGCCATGGTGCCAAGCGTGTCCACCTCACCTAACCTCAAGAGTTTACAAATGCGAGAGGGCGCTCCACTGCGGGAGCCCCGAAGGCATGTACTACGACTCGACTTTGGGTGTTGAGGTTTACCCCCCCCCCCCCCCCCCCCCCCCACACACACACAACGGGTACCCGCCCCAACTGCAATTCCTTGCCGTGCGCATCGCTACCCGAAAACGTCCCAGCTGCAAAGGCAAGGCAAACGAAAAACGACTTCGGGTGCACAAGTAGGGTAAACCACACTACCGCCGAGGGGGTGTGTCGTTGCCTGATGTTGTAACGCATGTGCGCGTCACGACGACTCACTACGGGGTGGTGAACCTCGGTGCGGACTTGTTCAACCCATGTGACCCTCGCGCGCACAAAGCAAGTAGCTGATGGAAGATGGCAGACTTGCTGCTGGTGGCTGTCCTAAGTAGCTCCCCGGCCGGAAGCGCAGGGCTCGCGGGCGGTGGGGCGGCTCGTACCGAAACCCGATGGTACCGGTAACCTAACCGGTTGAAACCACCAACAGACCGTATGGGTCGCACTATGACAATTGAGTTTTTGGGACCCCATAAACACGTTTAGACGTACGGATGTGTTGCAGGCCGTTAAAAAACCAATGTGTAGCAGTCTGTGAAGTCCAGAATAATTTACATTAGTATTCGAGTTTTTCAATGATTTAACACCGATTACGTAATGACCACAATGCCCTGTACCGGTACACATACGGTAGTGTATAAGTATTTGCGCTATCTTTGCCATGATACTTTCTCCAAATTCATTGGAGCATTTCCGCATGTCGCCATGCTTGTATCATTGTTTCACATGTTAATTTGTTGACCCTTGAGCTGAGCGAGTCTCAGCTTGCGTGCACGGTACCTTTGGCGGCATTCTCTCTGCGGGAGCGTAGACGGCCAAGTAGTCTGATGCGTCTGCCCGTGCTCATTCCGCACCCTCTTCTGGTGCTGCTTCCACCGCGCGCAATTGCTGTAGTGGACGTTATATGTAGCCATTTCGGGTGGTTTCCTGATCGCCTTTTCCAGCTAGCTCATGTAACTATATATTTATTGAGCCTTTAGTAGGCTGGTCGCGGGGCAGAAAATCAGCTCTATGTAGCGATATTAGACTTGAGCTTTTTACATCAGGGGTTCAAGATATGCGCACTACGAACATAACTAACAGCAACCATGAGAGGTTGCCAGCAAAGGAGAGACATAAGCCTGAAACCAAGGTCGAGCATGGGGCCAGGGAGCCAAGAACCAAGGAAGTCGCCAAGCTGCCAGGATCTAGCGTTTTTGTCGCGCTACAGGAGTAGCGCTAACACGGGTACGGGTGAGGTAGCTAGCGACTACTATCTCCTGGCGGGTAATAAATACTATTTATACTCGCAATAAAGTAAAGTACCAAAGTACCGGGTAGGTTACCGGTAGCGACTTAATCGGGGTCGATGTATTTCGGCAGTATCGGCCAGGCGTATCCCGGGCTTATCCGGTTTATGCATTAATCCTTATGGCCATTCGCGGGGTCCGAGTGTGGCATCATAGCAATATGGTCCAAGGGCTGTGCCAGACTGCAGTTGGCGCAAGCGGTCATGTGATGCGGCGGCTTCGGCCGATGTTACCAGGGCGAACATTAATTTATTTAATTTAAATCATTCAAATTTGCTACTACGTCTGGTACTAAGCGGGCACATACGGTGATACGGTAGGGATCCTTACTACTTGAAGTATTTATATTATTTTTACAATAGTATGTTGGATTCGACCCCTTGGCTTGCTGACGATCTCGCTGCACACGCAGCGCGCTAATTAGCGACTACATGAGCTAGTACAGCAGTACTGCAGTAGCTGCAAAAGGAGATCAGTAGGAAATCGCTGCATATCGTCGTCTACGACGAGCATGCGACTACCTGTACGGTATAGTCGCGAAAAAAACGGAGTAGTCGCTAGTCGCTCTTAGTTCTCTTTGTAGTGCGTTTTTGTGAAAGCCCCGATGTAAATATAAACAGTCGCTAGTCGCTAGTCACTGGAACAGCCCAGGCTGACTATCCACGCGCTCCGATATTTATTAGCGACTAAATACCGTCGCTAGCAGTACCACATACAGCAGCAGGTTGCCCTCGACCTGTACCGGCGTACCGCCTCCGTACAGCAACATTCGATCACCCTACTGCTTAACTGGTTTGGATTACAGCTGTACTGGTTGTCTTATTTGCGCCATTCTCGACGTACAGGTACCTGTACCCGTAGTACGCGCACTGCACCCCACTCCGGCAACCCACCCGCCGCGACCACTGCCGACATAGTCCCTGGTAGCCACGGTCACCAGTGCAGCGCCATCATGAGGGAGGTGGAAGAACCTCTCCATCCACGTGCCGGCGGTACCCCTTTGGACATGGCACCGGGGTCGGAGCTCTCACAGCTTGGTTGGGGGGGTGACCTGGAGCTTGTCAACTCCGATTCGACCAGTACGTGCTCCCTTGCGACCAGCTTGTGGGGCCGCAATATGTTCTCTGTAGCGACCACATGTTCTTAGAGCCGCCCGTACTCGCCAGTTGTTTCCGCAAATAGTAGCCCTACTAACAAGCGCGCACCAACAGTGAAGTCCACCGCTGAAGCAGCACGCCTGCTTCGGGGCATTGGGCTGATTTTTGCCTACCTTTGCCTTGTGGACATCACCCCCTCCAGAGCAACGCAACAAGTTCTTCGCCCGCGAGGTGTGCGTACGCTGCAGCTACACGTTTGTCGAGTTGCAAGTTGCCCTTCTCGATGTTTGTCCACGCGAGTCACAGTATGAAAGACACGTGGTTGCTGAGATCAGCTGCCGTGGCAGATCGAGGTGTCGGCTGAGGAGTTCGAGGAGTGCCGGAGCCTGTATTTCGATGCGGTTTGGCAACAGGGCACTACGGAGCAGCTGGCGCGGCGACAGCTCGCCGAAATCCTGCCGTCGCCGCCATCGCTCACTCCGCAAAACTCCGCCCGGAGCGCATGCCGAAAGTTTTCCGCATCTACGGATGAAGGGCTAACACCCGAGCTACGCGACAGGCGCACGTCCAGGTCGCAGTCAATTCTGCTAAGTATGCCAAAGCAGTCCAGGGGCTCGAGGTATGGCTACCGCTCCACCGCGAACATATTTCCAACGTCGTCCGCACGCTGCGATCGCGCAGGTGGTCTTTGTGATGGCCGTGCAATACTCGACAGCTCTGCTGCTATTTCATTTCTGGCCCAAATGATGTGCCAAACTGTTTCCGCCCTTTTCTCCCACCCCAATCAGGTGCCAGTCCCGTTCGTGCCTGGGGCTGCCGATAGTTAGCCCCATGGCGTACTGGTACCACGCCTGGCGATGGATAATTCTCGCGCTAGACGCCTCTTATGCCGCCTTCATCGTCCCGATTCACACCGCCATGGAGTTCCAGAACGACTACGTCCCGAGCGAGCTCTCATGGCAAGTACACCCCCTTCCCAACACACACACCACCACCACCACAACCGCACAAACAACTAGCCAAATACTAATACAAAGCAAAGCGAGGGTGCCTACCTGCGGGATTTCTCAAGATTGATGGTGCCACAGCAATTTTATAGAATTCTGATCTCAGCTCTGAACAGGATGAACATTATGGAGATGGTAGTTACATCACTTTACTCCGTGGATATTCTCGTCCAGTTCAACGTTGCTTGGATTGCCGTAAGTGAGGACTTGAAGCAAATCCTCGTACTAGACGGCAGGAAAAATGCCAAGGTGACTGCACTTAGTCCATCCCATGGCGCTTTGTCGAGCGCACATGACAATGCAGCATGAACCATTTCGATCCGTGCTGACGTACCAACTGTCAATGTGACACAGTTTTACTTCAGGAAAGGTTTCATTCTTTGACTTTGGTTACAACAGTGCCAGTGTTGCTGGAGGTCAGCCCCAGAGATGCACTTGGCTGCCGTTTTCCTCCTAGCGTGTCCAATCTTGCTTACCGCCACACTA
>VCJN01001277.1:0-63460 GCA_006384855.1 Tetraselmis striata | reverse complement strand
AACCGTTGTTAGCTCGTATCGGCTAGGCATGGCTAAGCTGTTCGGTGGCTTGTTGCCTCCGCTAGTCTTGCCGCGAGGCCAGGACGGCTGTCTGACTTGACGGCCGTCCCCGAACGCCGTCCTCTCGGTCGCCGCGCGAGAGGTGGGAGCTGCTGCATGTGCAACCATCTTTTCAGATGCGCTCCGCTTCTCGTGGGCTTTCAACCTAGTATAGAGCCCCATCTGACAAGAGTAGAGCTCATCATAGTGGTGGGACATATGTCCATGCACATCTGTCAGCTGCGACACCAGCTGAGTCATGAAATGCACGCCATATGATTCGTCTCCTTGCCAAGCGTCGGATTGACCGGTTGCTTTTTGCGAGCCGGTCTGGTCGTCCCCTGACATCGAAGCCAAACCAACGACGGACTGAAGTTCGGACAGTGGGTGAGCAACACTCGTCGCGACTGTTGCCCTACGAGGCGGGATTGAGAAAAGGATTGGGCTAGAGACCCGCCACCACTCATCCCGGCTCTGAAGCCTAAGAGATGGCAACTACTGAGGTCTCTCCCTTCTCCGAGTCCTCCACCTAGTGTGCGGCACTGCTGGGACACTAGGTACTGGCCCAAGTATCCAAGGTGGTATCCGACTGACGTGCACTCCTTCCGAGTACACCGACTCTCGGCGCAACGCTCCGTAACGCTCCAGTACAAGTGTCGTGCACCGCTCGCGACGGCTCCGCAACGCTCCGGTATACATGTGCCCCGCTCCGGTACATGCGTGCTGCTGACAGCCACGTGCAGTTGGCCCATGATGAAAAACACCTAACAAGACGACGCGGACGGAGATTCGGTGGTGACTCGAGTGGTCGAGTCGGGGGTGGGGGGGGGGAGGGGGGGGGGGGGGGGGGGGGGAGGCTCGCATCGAATTAGTTGTCGTTGTCGCCTCAAAGCCGAGTGACTCGTCGAGCCGTGTTCAACAGCGGGCTCTACCTAGTATAGCAGACTGGGTGTGTTGGGGTTGCAGCGAGTTAGTCGCCTCAAAGCCGAGTAACTCGTCGAGTCGTGTGCAACAGCGGGCTCTGGTCGAGCCGGGGTGGGTGTGGGGGGCTCGCAGCGAATTAATCGCCTCAAAGCCGAGTGGTTTGCCGAGCCGTGTTCCACAACGGGCTCGCTACGCGCAGGAAAAAGAACGCGGACTTCTCAGCGTGTCCTAAGTAGTCAAGGACTGCCTCACCCTCAATATGACGCGCGTGGAGGGCTACGATCACTTGCAGAGCGCGGAAATCACGTCGGCTCTTGTGTGTGCGTGAGTGCAGAGCGAAGGGTGAGGCGATGAGTTGCTGGAAATAAGCAAATGATTACAACCGCTGAGGCTCTCCGCGACAAGCGTACCCCGAGCTCCGAGCTCCGTGCTCCACTGCGTGCCCCGAGCTCCCGGCTGCGAGCTCAGGCGAGCGCAGCGCGCTACTATATGAGACTCATATGCGCGAATATTTGGGCATGCCTATAATATCGAAGTGACCTGCTAGTCCGTAACACTATAACTGCATTGCCAGTTTGCAACCAGCATCGATCACCTAGACCCTAGGGTATGTCCTCTCGGCCATGTGCCCACCATGCCTTGTGTCAGCCTCCGCCCTTCCCCCTCGCCCCCCCCCAGGCAGTGTATGGCGGCGCTTGCGTGACATTGACCTACAAGCTTCGCCACAGTAGCCCCCAAGCAGCGGCCTCCAACAAGCGAGCCGCAGCCACCGGCGCGGAGGGCTCGCACGTGCGGGAGTTGTGCACCGCCATGGAGGCCGCCCTCTCCGACTCCGTTTTCATGCCGGGCGGCGGCATCCTCGGCGTCCCGTGCTTCCACATGTTCAACAACGAGGTGTTCCCTGCAGGAGGTAACAACAACATGCCGCTGACCCTAAAGCACGTTGGCGCCCGCCCCCCGACGTGGCATGTTGGATACGATGGCGGATCAATGCCGGCTCTCAAGTCTTATAGCTCGTTACGCTTGCCACTGGCCAGGCTCGCAAGCTGAAGGGGTAGGACGCAGGTCTGGCGCTGTGCGCACTATCTGCCGCCGCCGACGACGACCTAGAGGTGCTAGTGCAACCATTCCTGGTAGAGGACTGCGCATGTGACCTCTAGGAGCTGTAGAGGTTTCGGACCCCGGCCCATGATGAGACGCCTTGTTAGCCCCGGCACCATCGACAGCATGTACGCCTAGGACGCACAGCTGGACGTGCAGTGGGCACTAAACACCCCCAGCACCGGCAACAACAGGTGGGCACATGACCAGCCATACCATCATCCCCCCGCCCCCTTCCGTGCCAGCTCCTGCCCCCACCTCATCCCCTTGCATGCTCTTGCTCCCTTCCTTCCCTCCTTGGCCGCCCCTAGGTCCAACGTCATGAAGAAGTCCATGCCCGCCAACCCGGACCCCAGCCGCCCGCCGCTAGTCGCCATTGGCGACTACTCCGCTACCGGCTACTTTGGCAACGATGCCTCCATCGCCACCTTCTACACGTGGGCGGGGTTCCTCGTGATGGTGCCACCCACCGGCCAGGGCGTGCGCGCGGCGCTCGCAGATGCGGCGTAGAGCGCGGCTGTGCTCCGGCAGTGGGCCAGCCATGCCATCAAGCATGAGGCGACCATCGCCCCCCGTGCAACTGTGAGCACTTCTCCCTTCACGCCCTTTAGCATCGTTACACACGCACACACACACGCCGTCCTCCCCAGCCATCATGTAACCCTCCGCTCTCCTCTTGCCTTGAACGTCAAAGGGAGAAACAAATATGAGAAAAAGGTTAATCTTTCAACGGACAATACACACGCACACACGCCATCCTCCCCAGGCATCATATAACCCTCCTGCCTCATCTTGCCTTGAACGTCACCGAAAATAGAGTAAAATACGATATGATAAAAAATTATTAAACGATAATCATAAATTGACAACGGACCGTTGTCAAGACGATCCGATCTTGAGGTCGGGCATGCGATTGGTGTCCCATTTGAGGCTGCACTCCACTACATGCCCCGCTGACACATGCATGCACAGATGATGGTGCAGGGCGGCACCTCGAGAGCGGCGGGGACATCTGGCCCTGCCGCCAAGAAGCTCAAGGTGTCGGCCAAGGAGGAGCGCGCGGGGGGCGGGGGCTAACACGGGTCCGCCTTAAACCTGACATCGCCGGCCTCCCGGAAACGTCGCGGACACTCTGTGCCAAGGCAAACATGGTTTGCTGCTTTGCTTGCTGGATGTGCGAGGCTCGATGTGTGAGGCTCGCTGACTACCCCTCTCCCCCGTGCATGGGCTTGTCGTCTCTGCAGGCCAAGGCGGCTCAGATGATGGCGCCGCGGCGCCACATCCACATCAAGGGCGCGCACGGCACGCGGACCAAGGCAGTCATTGGAGAGGCCACCGTTGCTCTGCAGCCCGGCGAGGGCCCGCGCGAGCTCAAGACCACAATCTGGGGCACCTTTGGAAAGTCAGGCCACGAAAAGTTGGGCAGCCTTACGCTGCGGGAAAGCTCATGCACGGGGGGCGCGCCGTGAAGTCGGACGACCTGGTAGACGGCACCACTGTGATGTGCCACTACACCTACGCCGCAGGCAAACTGTACAACCTCTTTGGCGGGGGCTGCCGCTACGCCTTTGGGAAAAACGTGACTAAAAACTAGACCTACGCCGCAGCCGCATGCCCTGGTTCGTGATCTAAGCCGCCGGTAAACAGCCTCCGTGGGGTATCCGACTCTCCGACTGCCAGGCTGAGAGGGTTGCCCCAGCCTGCGATGTGTGAAATCTGTCAAGCCCACTCTCGCTCAAAGCCACGAGTGGGGCGGCCCGCTATGTACGTGCTTAATGCCATGTATGATACATCCACAATGACAATGATGGAAGAGCCCACCACTAGCAAGTCGAACACCCGAGTATCCCCCGAGGCAACTACCGACTCAAGTAAGTGTAGCACCAATACCGCCTGCGGGAGATGCTGCGTGTCTCTGCTAAGGCAAAAGAGATAGCGCAGTTGCCCAAGGAAGCGTGAATGTTAGCGATTAACAATAAGCCTACAACAGCAACCTCCACGTATAAACTAATCAATGCCGCCCAATGGTAAGTGCAGCCCAATGATGTGTCAGTATTCGTGCCTCTCTACTGCTTATGTTTTTCGTAATTGCATATCTTTGCCACGTGTAACAGTATATTGTTTTTTTGCTGGGTGCTCTGCATCAGAAACCATGGACTGTAGCACATGCTCGGGAATACACCCTGCCGCAGGTGCGTATGTATGAGTCAATTGTACTAGACGCGCACGTGCATGGCACTAACACTCCTTGTCACAGCGGTCGTCTGGATATAACGGAACACACAAAGCATGATCACTACAAATTACTTCCGTTCGCAAGGGAATCTACAACACACTGCCTAATTGGATTGGTGGCTACTTCAGTGAACCAGATCCGATATGGTGCGGTTGAACATGTGAGCGACCGCGCGGTATGGGTTGGCCGAGCGCTACCCACCACTGAGCGCGCTCTGGCTCGCCGTTGATTTTTAGATGTGCTTGGGGGGCAGGCTATGTCGCATGACATCGTACGCCGCGCGGAACACCCTACAGAAGCACAAATGCTGCATACCCTGGCCATCCGGAGGGGCACAGCAAGTCTCGACATCCGCTTGGCTGCTTGACAAGAACTTGTGTGCTTCAAGTGGACGTAGCAGCTGACAAGCTGCCCACGGTAGAGCTTAAGCAGTCGGCATTCGAAATAAAAACCGAGACGCAAGAAAACAGCAGTCAACAACAACTTTGGGAACATGTTGATGTACCTTTGCATTGGGGAAGGCAGTAGCTAGAGCTGCCCTCACGCCATTTCCCTATCGTTGACAACCGCATGAGGCGCAATGGGCGTCCCGAACGAGTCGGCGCACGTATTCTTTTAGCCGGACAACATAGCTATACAATATTGTTACAAAGGTTGTTGCACTGTCCGACTTGGCGAAACAAAAAACGATGGGCACGAAGCAATTTGCGAGATTGGGATGTGAGGGGGGGGAGGGGGAGGGACTTCTTGATTGTAGTCGTTTCAAGGTGAGTCACACCCGCTTGCTCATCCTGTGGATGCCATCCGTCATCATGTGCAGCGGTAAGCCCGACACTAACGCCTTCCAAAGTTCCGAAGTAGCTCAAGACTGGACACCGCAACCGCGACTGCTTGACGATGGGTCCCGCCACTGAGAACACATAGTGTCTTGTGCTCCAAATCATCGAGGTAAGCGACCTCAAGCACCATGTGCGACTCCGCGCGCACTCTTGTAGGTCGTGAAAGCTCGATGCGATAGTCTCAACAGTTTGAGACACAGACAACAAAAGCGGTGGTGTGAAGTGGTGATGCAGAGACAAGGGACTGCAATGTTTTGCACAATACAAAATTGTTACCAGTTGTTACAACGCTTACCCAACGGCGACATTATATCGCACATGTACTTATCGCAGCCCCCGGTACACATCGTAATAGCACTCGTACAAACTTCGTAGTATATCGCCGGGTTGCATATTATGTACAAACCCCCGCCTACCGGCGGGGTTCCCCCCCCCCCCCCCCCCCCCGAAGGCGGGGGGTGAACCACGGGGGAAGAGGTCTGAGGAAGGGGATTATCCCCTCCTTCCGATTGTTTTCAAAGATACGGTCAAAATAACGAATTTTCGCTTCATTGTATCACTGATGAGTAGAGCTGCCTAGTGACTAATGACTATTGAGCAGAATCATCATTGTAATCATACTACAGAAAGACACAATTTTTCAGAGCCCCGGTGGTGGTTAAACGGGTCGGGTGCACGTTTTAGTACAATTAGTGGTACGGGTACGCGCAGCGAGTACGGAGTACCTAGCCTCTAGGTAGACCTTCCGCTTACTGCGACTTACTAGTACGGCAGAGGGGAAGTCAGAGTGGGTGCTGAACTGCTGACTACTGAGACTAGCGTTGTGTGGGTGCTGCGCGACTTCGCGAGATGCATGGGCAATGCGCTTTTCTGGGGGTCCGCGACATGCTTCCTTGACATTAGCGAATATTATTGTGCTGATGTGCCCTGCCCGTCGTCACACCGCGGCGGGATGTGCGGGCCATCTTATTGTCAGATTTGCTCTTAAGTACGCAAGCAACCCCCCCCCCCCCCCCACCCCCGACCCCCCGAAGTGGACAGAAACCTGGACTACCAACCTTAAAGTGGACGACCCTACATACCGGGATTTTCACCCCTGGAGACAAACCTAGACTGCGGTCGGTGAGATCACCCAAGCATTTTACGCATGAAAACGGGCTTGCCGCAGTCCAGGTTACCCCGTCCAACCCCCGTCAGACAGTGGTTGGACTGGGGTCCAATTCCAGTCCATCATGTAAATATCATGTAGTATCATGGATGTATATCCGGTGCATAGCCGATACTTCTTCGCATTATTACACAACCGTATATCTGGACACCCCGACCGGCCGACCCCGCCTTGACGCCGCAACCCGCCTGCTGATACCGCCACGCCGCCAGCCATGAGGACAGGTTTTCAGTACTTTGTACAGTACTCTAGATTCCCGCAACCCGCCCTGACCGGGGCGCGGGCGCCGCACCACCATAGACCAGTAGTGGCCAGTCGCCTTGAGCCCATACCCCCATCTGGACGGGTGTAGAGGCACTGCCCAAAACCCTTATATCACACCCGGGGGTATTGTGGGGGGCCAAAAACCCCTCATGCCCCGGCAGGCGTATACTACATAATACACAATTTGGCTATATCGTACTGCTAGCATAATTGTCAATGAAACTACGTCGAGAGCCACGAAAGTAGCAGCCATGTGGGCCCCAAAACACCGCATCCAAAGGTACTCCTCCTGGGCCGGCAGACGCCGGTCATCTTGCTTGAGGCACTCGTTCGCCCGGTCGCTTCGCAAAGGGAAAATCGCAGGCTATTGGCTTACCGGTCGAACGTCCTCGTAACCAGCCTCTGCCAGTTGTAGTAGTTCTGGCACCGCGAGGTAGTCGTCCTCGTCACTCGCGGATTTTGCTCCGACTACACGGGCGCTCTGGGGTGCACTGCGGCTCCCCCGCTGCCTGTCGGCTGTTTCGCGTAGCACTGCCCCGAGCCAGAGCCATGCGCTCCGTCTCCATCTGCAATACGATCACGAGCCGTCAATTGGGCCAACGACGATGCAATCTCGCGCAACAATGTAGACTGGGCATGCACGCCCGCTTGCAAGTGTCGGCTCGGCAACGAGTTCTCCATCTGGCATGGTGACGCACGGACGTACAGATGAGAATTTCATCCCACATGGATGGCAAGCCGGGTGTGGTCTCGAAACAATATGTGACCTTTATCGCAAAGAGTTACGATAGAGTTAACCGATGTATGCAACACAACGAATCTGGAAGAGGGAAGGCTAAGCTGTTACGGCTTCTTTTATTTCCGCTCCGGTGGCACCAAAATGGCACAACGGACAAGGGGTGAAATAGTAACCCGCACCACTTAGCAGCAACGGTTGCCAGATATGCGGTTGAGGAAAGGAGGAAACCTCACAAACTAGTTCAGATCATATCGTTTCGCACCCGGTGTTCGTCCCCTCACTATCGTTGCATCGGTCCGCATTCCGATGTATTCAACTCGTGATCGAGTTTTTATCGTCGACGGTCGTGCATCGGTCCGCATTCATGTATATTACCTGAGCTCTTGCGGTAGGATCCCCGCCAATGGGGACTGGAGGGGGAACGCCGGGCACCCCCTTCCCCCCCCCCCCCCCCCCCCCCATGTGCGCGTGTTGTCGCTCCGTGGTCGGCATGCCGGTCCTGCTTGCCCGCGCGCCGCTTGCCTCCGCAGCGCGCCGTGTCGATGTAGCCGCCCGTCCGGGGTCAGCAGGTCGAGATGGCCGCCAGCTGACGCCTCCCGCTGCATGGCTGCGACTCCCTAAGGGCACTCCGGCTCCTGTCTCTTGGCTCTTGAGTCGCTGCTATGCCCAGCCTCTCCGCCCCCAAACGCCCGCTCCACCCTACTTTAAGTGCCGGGCTCCCGCCTCCTCGCGATCGCCGCCCTCGTCCGTTCTGCTCACGGGGCGACTGAGGATTTCCCGGGTGTTCCGAACGGGTCGGCCACAAGGCACCGCCGAACCCTCCTCTGTGCTAGGTCGGAGTTCGAGTGATTCACAGGTGGAACACATGCGGGTGGGGGGTATGCCACATCTTCCGCAGGTCGGTCGCGGGTCGTATCGAGGTACGAGAACACGATTTTATTTCGAATAGCTATCGTTAGTAGGCTGCCCCCATCCGAGTCGTATTGTCGTACATACATACCACCTCCCCACCCGTAGGCGGATCTCGGAGAGGCTGACGCAAGGCCGATGTCGTGCATGAAAGATTTTTAGCAGCCTCCCGTTCATGATTGCTGTCCGATGGCGCCAACATGTGCTACATGGAATACGAGTATTATTTGAAAAGCCCCTGTAGGGCACCCCAGTCGTCGCAGGATCCAAGGACCCACCACAGCCGGCCACCCCGCTCAGCCCGCTGCCGCACCGAGCCGAGCACGGTCGGGTCTTAAGGCTTACAAAGCCCACCACGTGCAGGTGGCGGGGGTGGTGCCGCCGAAAATTGCTGAATTTAGGATCATCCGCTCCTGGCGGGCCCCTGCCTGGCGGCGGGCGCCTCATCGGTACGACGATGGCCGCTCTGCGCACCTTGAAATAGCTCAAAGCCGCCCGTTTGGTTATTGAGTCCTTCCTCCCCATGCTCCGCAACCGTCACATCCGCTTGCACGAGGATAACCAAGCCGTTGTCGGCGTTCTCACCAATCTCACCTCTCGCTCGCCGCGCCTCATGGTTTACGCAGAACATGGACGCGCACGGTATTGCCCGTTCCCTGTGCTATGTAATAAGTACTCGTGGCAGTACTTAATGATACAAGGTTCTACTCGTGTATTTTGGCAAATTGAGTTGGTTGCCGGATGTAATCTGTTACAGTATTCCGGTGGCATTACATATTTATCGTGTAGCGGTCCGACTCGGTACCGCGGATAGTCGCTTGGCAGCTAGTAGCGCTATCTTGATGATTTCATCCTTAGGAGTTGTAGCGCGTACTGTATGTTACAAGAAATATTACCGGGGTCTTGTGAGGATATATTCCTATACCCTCACTAACCCTAGATTACCATAACCATGCTAAGGCGCGTAGCGCGCGCCCGATGTAGGGCTGCGCCCGCGCCACTGCGCCTGCTGATATATCAGCACGGCGCCACGCCGACGGTAATCATAATACTCTCACCCTCACAACCTCGGAGTAGCACAGACTCTCGCCACCATAAGCGCATTCCCTCACAGGTCTGGTTCCGGCCGTACCAGTAATAAAACGCATGCTGAGATATCATTACAACAGTATGATTACTTGGCCATATAACGTCGCACGTTGTGGTGGTACTAGAGTAGTCGCTAGGTGTAACCCTAACACGCTACATGCCTACATCCGTTCCGCGGCGAATATCTGGGCTGACCGCCTCAGTCCCGAGATTGACTGCGACGACTAGCAAATCGATCCGCGTCGATTCGCCTCGCTCACTGCTAAGTGGGGCATCATCGTCCGCTTCGCGACGTCCGAAAACGCCCTCTTTCCCCGCTACAATGCATGCGGGCGTGACCCGCAGTGCGAGGTTCTCGACGCCTTGCATGGCGTGGCGACGAGCGTATCTGGTAGTGTATGACCGTGAAACCTCATTGGCAATCTCGTCTCTAAACTGGAGTCTAGTGGTGCCCTAGCCATCGTCATTGTTCCTTACTGGCTTGGCAAAGCTTGGTACCCGCTCCTCTCGGAGATGTGCTCCGACATGCCGGGAAGCCACGCCACGACCTCTTCATTCATGGCCGCATGGCGACCGCCTTACCGTTGGCGTACCCCGTTGGCATGTCGTCGCCTGCAACATTCCCGCCCTAGACCCCCGCCCGCCGTGGTCTGCTGCGCATGGCATTCTCTACTCGGCGAGCCAGACATTCATTGTGAATGTTCTAAACTAGATTATGTGGTTGTGAATGGTCTAAACTATATTATGTGGATTCACGGTACATGATAGCCCTAACGCGGCGCCCGTAGCGCGCGAATGTTTATGGGTAATGCCGATCAGGGCCACCACCTGCCACCACCTGCCTCCACGGCGCCCGACTGGTCCACTCACTCACCTTTGCTGTGGCACGCTCCATTGAGCGCACGCGCCCCCCCCCCCCCCCCCCCCCCCCGCTGTGGGCTTGTTTGCCTGCATCATATTCCTAATTATCACAACCTTTAACCAAACCTGGAATGTTTCGACAGAGCGGACGTCCTTGTGAAACCGCGGCTTCGGCGGATGTCCCGGGGCGAACTTTACGACTTTTACTTTTTACCGCGGTTTGTAATTATTCATCTGACATGGTTGCCACTTCTCCGGCGTCTCTACTGGTGTGAATTACAAAAAAGGCAGTTCCCCAGAATTAGAAAATCAACACAGAAAGCCGCCTAAAAGCGGCCCGCATCCCGCATAAGACGGGATGGATGAGTGATGCGCACACGGTTCAGAGTCCGGGCCACGCGAGCATGTGTGTGTGTGGGTGATCCTCGGACGTGCTGTGCAGCTTCAGCAACGGGATGGCAGACGAATCTGCGCCGTCTGATGAGGTAGCGAGCGCGCTCTCGAGCGGCCACCAAGCTCATGACCCCGAGGAAATCTCTTGCGAGCAAGGCCTCCTGGTGAGCCCGGGCGATGCACCGAGTGCCCCGCGATGAGAGGGCACCCCGATCCGCAGCCAAGCATGCGATACCACGCACTGTGCGGTGCACCCCCTTGCTCACCTCACCCACTGTGCCGAAGACCATGCCCGTGTACTCCGACATATCCAGGATGTCTCGAAGAGGACCCTTCTTTCCGGGCTCTGTGTTGTGCCACGCCGCATCCCGCGCAGCCAACCCCCGTTGTATGTCGCCCAACAGGGAGCGCTCAAACCGATCCAAAGCCGTGGCCTGGGGCACTGAAGTGTACTTGACCCCGTACCGCATAGTCTCGAACTCCAGCAGCGTGGACTTCAAGCTCCGGGGATCACAACTCCCGGTCACGACGTTGAACGCCGGAAGGGAGAGCTCTGCGTCCGGCACTAGGTCCTTGAGTTCATCCCTGGGGTACGGTGTTGCCAAGAGGCACTGTCTGCTGGAACAAGTCATCCACCTCCCGCCGTACCGCGATACCTAGGTCGTGAACACAGTGATCGCGGAAGGCATCTGCGATAGCGTCGTGCTGTACACACCAGTGAGCGTCTCCAGGCGCCGGGAGGTTCACGAGCGCGTCGCCGTATAGGTCAACAGTGATGGGGTTGTGCTCCGTCGAGGGCAGAATGATCTGGCACCCAACCACCGGGGCCAAGCACGGGCTAGGCAGAAAGAAGTACCCGGCAGCGACCTCCCGCAGCTCATGCGGAGTCATGGCTGTCCGCGCGGTGGGGATGGCCACTGTCCACATGCCCGACGCCGCGTCGAGCTGGTTGAACAAGATCCGTTCCCTACATGTGGCAGGGAGAGCGCACACCTCATTTCGAAGCCGAGAGTTGTTGGCCTGGTCTAGAAATGCTGTCAGCTCCTGTTGCGAGCCTAACGCAGCCTCCACTTCCCGCTCCATGTGGCGTGCATCTGCTTCGCCGAGATGGCCAGCAGTAGCCGCTTGGAGGCGGCCCCACGCCTCGCGCATCTCCGCGGCGTAGCTGTCCGACCCATGAGCAACGTTGAGGAAGTGGTCATACTGGCGGGCGGAAGAAGTTGCGTTGAAGCTGCCTCGGCCAAGTACGGACCCGAGTTGTGGGTCGAAGAAACCAGGGGTGGGGGTGTTGGTGCCGGAGTTCCTAGTGAGGAACCTTGGGAGGATGGCATTCATGCAGCCGATGAAGGCGGCATCACGAACGGTAGCCATGCGGCGGATGCCAGCTCCCTTCAATCGAGTGGGGAGGTGAAGCCTGCTGCGCGCCCTGGCCACTGCATCCTCGCTCAAGGTAGCCACCTCCGCTGCCATGGGGTCAGGGTCGTGCAAAAGCTCCGCCAAGAAATTGGTGACCACCGGATTGGTGTCGGTGCCGTACGTGGAGGGATCAAAAGAGACCCCTAGCACCCGTTCGACCGCCGCGAGGATGGTGGCATCCACCGCCTCCGCAAAGGCCTCCACCTCGGACGGAAGACAATTGCGGAGCCAATACCCCGCCTTGTGTTGCATGCAATGCTTGAGCAGGGCCCATGCGTGCGTGGTGATGCAAGGCGTGGGTGTACCGACGGCTGGGCTTGGCAGACAGAAGCTTGCTCAGGCTAGCGTCCACCTCCTCTCGTAGCTCCTCCCTTGCCGCGCATGTACGCCTCTACTGGTACGGTACGAGCTGCTTCAGTGATTCAGTAGTCGTCGTCGGCGCGCCGGGGGCGCAATATTGTTCCGTTTTTTTCGCCCCCGGGACAGGACTGGCAACAGTCAGACCCTTGTGGCATCTACGCCGCGGGCGTTTCATCTATTAGTGGCGACCGTATTGTGCTCGAAGGTCGACAAGGAACAAAGAGCTCCACAAGCAAGCAGCATATGACTCGCAGCACCTGTGACTGGATTGCGCCTCTGCCTGTCGCCAAGCCGCCCCGCCAATGGTGCTCCGCAAGCCGCCACTCGGCGCAAGCTGGTCTGGGGCCTCAGCAGCCACGAGCAGGAAGCCGATGGTCTGCTTGCTGCTGCTCCTGCTGCTGCCACTCGGCGGGGCGGCGCCCCAGGGCGGCGAGCAGGCGCAGGCCGGGAACGGTGCCCCCCCCCCCCCCCCCCCCCCCCTTCTCGCACAGCCCCTGTCCTTCCTTTTCACAATCACCCAAGCCTCGATGCGGAGGCACAGTCCGGCATGGGTCGGCACAGGGCGCACACCCCGTGGCTCAAGTACTCATGCGCGATGAAACCATCGCATGCGGTAGTGCAAGCAGCAATTTCACCTCAGTATGTCACGTGCTACCTTCATGGCTTCCTCGGCATGCTATCATAATATATCTAATTTGGAATGTATTGAATGTATTGCACATGTGCTGGCCGCCTTCAATAAGAATGCCGTTGCAGCCTGCTTGGGTCCTGGCGCCCCATCCCTGCCACCCCCTCTCTCCCTCAGTACCTAGTGACCGCCCCCCCTCCCGGCTGTCCTCCCTGCGACTGGCAAAACCGGCACCACCGCCCGCCTGGGGGCAGCTGCGGCTGGGGGCAGCTGCGCCGCAGGGCGGCTGAGCATTGTGGCTGCCTGCTTGCGCCTGTTGTCAGGGGGGCGCGAGTGGGCTGGCGCCACGCCTTTTGGGATGGCGCTCATGCAGGTGGGCGCCCATCCCTTCTCCCTGTCCAGTGCGAGAGGAGGGAGGGGGGGGGGGGGGGGGGGGTAAGGGAGTTGAGCGACCTGCACGGCCCGCACAGGGATTGGAAGCGGTGGGGGCGTGGTTGGAGGGCGCGCAGCGTGAGGTCAGCCTCTTCACGGCGGCGCCCAGCGTCGGCCACTTCTTCGCGCTCTTCGGCTACCTGTCCGCGCCGCTGCTGGCGCTGCTAGCGCCGCTCTACCTCGCTGCCGCCATCCATCACTGCCTCTTTGGCGGCTCCCGCTGCGCCGCGGCCAGGGAGGACAGCGACGGGGAGGAGGCGCCGCTGCTGGTGCCGCTGCGGGAGGGGGAGGCGGCCGAGGTGGCGCCCGGTAGCTAGCAGCTCGCCGCCTGGATCATTCGCTCCGCTACAGAGGCAGAGGACAGTAAACCAGGAAGCACCGGTGTTTGTTCCCGGCCCGAGGCGGGGGGTGAGACTCTCAGGCTAGCACGAGGCTCTGGCTTTGCAAAGCGCCACACCTCCACTGGGCGAGCTCGGTGGATCGCGGTGGGATGGCAGCGCCACCCGGCCCGCAGCCTGCGGCGCGACCCTACATGCCGCCCGGCTTGGCGATCGGAAGAAGGAGGGAAAGGAGGGGGGGGGGGGGGGGGGAGCATCGACCACATTGCCGTACATCAACGTGCACTCTGGTGCTAGTGATTTGGGCCGATGATGCCGTAGAATCGGGAGACGCCGTGTGCAGCACGCCCGCAACAGCCCAAGCACATCGCGCACGCCATGCTGGGAATGCTGGAAGTCCGACCACAACCATGAGCGTAGCCATCGCGCCCGCCTCAGCATGCGCCCTCCACCCCGATGTGCGTCGGTGGCAAGTGGCAGGGGAACCCCCGGGGAAGAGGGTGGGCGGGTGACGCACCAGGCACCGAATAAGGCAGATCTCATTCTACCTGAAACGAGCGTGCCGTCCATCTTATGCCATCCAGTGGCCTGACATTGGGCTTTCGGGGAAGGCGGAGGGCGGAGCGCCTATGAGCCATCCCGCTGGTTACAGCGTGCGCACGTGCTGGCGCGCCCGGGGGGTCTCATGTGCAATCAGCGGGAAGGGCTGATGGGGGATGGAGGGCCTGCCAGCGGATGGCGGGGCACAGCCATTGTGGAGGTGGTGGCTTGGGTGTGTGGCGCCACCCGATGTCACGAGCCCCTGCTGCCAATAGCATGGCAGGGGCCGCTCACTAAAAGAGCGCGGGAGGGGGCGGGGGGGGGGGGGGGGCGGGGCTGTCATCAAAAATCGAGGTCAGTCATGCCGTCGTCCTCCGCCCTGCTGGCGCCCATGGCCAACGAGTCATCGAAGCCCCCTGGAGGCTGCTGAGCCGGCGTTGCCCCAGCCGCCTCCCCGCTCGGACCCGCCGGTGCCGCTGCCTGCGGGTCGGCCTCCGGCTGGCCGTAGCCCGAGCGCTGGCTATCCGGCCCGCTGGCAGGCATGCTGCTGCTGCTGGCCGGCTGCAGCTGCGACCAGTCCGCCGGCGGCGGCGGCCCGCCAAAGGGCCCGACGCCCCCGCCAAAGGGCGCCAGCGTGGGCGGCGGTGCAGCGGGGGCGGCCGCGGCCGCGGTGTCCGCGAGGTTGGGGTCGGAGTAGGTGGTGTAGAGATCGCCGGCGGGCATGTCCAGCGAGCCGCTGCCGGCGGGGACGAGGCCCGGAGCGGCGGGAGGCCCGCGGGGGGCGCTTGCTTCCGAGCTGTCCGCGGGCGCTGGCGGGGTGAAGAACGCGGGCGCTGCCGGCGGCTGTGGTGTGCGCCCGGGGGACAGTGTCGGGGCACAGCGCCAGCCGGCTGTCAGCAGTGTTGTTCCCTCAGCATTGTATACAGGGCGGTGAGCATTTACCCTTCACTATATTAATTGTATAATATCAGTGACACTTTACATCCAATTTGCCCCCAAAAGTGAGAGACGAATTAGGTAACAAATGTGCACCAATATAAAGTGACATCTGGGACGTATGTATGTACGTATGGATGGATGTACCGCCTCCCTATGTTAATTTTGTGCGTGTATACCTATACCTGCCCACTCCCATCCCCACGCCACCGCCACGGCCACCCACGCCCACACCCACGGCAGTTGTCGTTCACATCCATGGCCGCGCCACGTACTTAACAAAGTGCAAGGGAGAAGAAGAGCGAGTTACACGCACGCATGTCGGGGGGCGTGCGTAGGCATGGCGATGGTCATGGCCATAGGCATTGGCAATGTCGAGCATGGCATGGGAACGAGGGCGGTACAGGTAGGAGAACGGCAAGGGTGCAGCAGCCTCACCGCTGCGGCGCTGCTGTCGCCGTCCTGCGCCGCAGGTTGTGCTGCGCCGTTGGCGGCGTCGGCTGCCGTGGTGGCGCTACTGGCCGCGGGGGGCGTGGGCATGAAGAAAGTTGGCTTCGCGGGCGCGCCGCCAGTGGTGGAGGACGGCGCCTGCAGCACGAGATTGGCAGGCCAGGCGTAAGGGGTCAGTCGCGCCGTGCTGCACGTCCTTGAGGCAGGGAGGAGGCGGGGGCGAGGCACACCTGCGGGATGGCAAAGTTGCGGCCGGAGTTGGGCGCCAGCGGCGGCTTTGGCGAGGACATCTTGCCGCCTGACAAGCCGCCGCCGCCAAAGGTGTCGACGTAGCGGCTGCCGACGCCGACCTTCCTCTTGGACGACACGGCGGAGGGCGGTGGCTGTGGACAGAGCGGGCACATAGTGGGTCACGCCGGGTCAGCGCCACGGCAAGCTGACGAATAAACACCAGTTTATTTGGATTCAGGTGAAAGTCTACGCAAATGTTAGATTCCATGAAAGCTGCTGGTGGTTAAACTACATGTAGTATAACCATACTGGAGAGGACGTCAGAGTGGCGCTTCAAGCTGCTCGTGCGGGTGAAACCAGGACCTCGGATAACATGCCCCTAGCTGACCTAAAACACCCTAAATATGAATGCCCTAAAAGCGTGGTGATATTTTACTTTCAGAAAACCAGAAATGATTTGATGACTCGAACTGTCCTGTAGGAGAAATACACGCGTGGCGGAGCGCTTGAGATAACCTTTAAATCGTGACAATAGCGTACTTGGCAATTCTGTATTCTCATCATTTATTAATTGGACCTGATCGCCGAACCTCTGCGGCAAAATTCGAGTCTCCGGGCAATGCGAGTAGAGGGCAGGAGAGCAGCGCGGGCAGCAATGCCGGGCGGGGATGGCGCGGCTCACCCCAAGAGGCAGCGGTGCCACCCCGCCGGCGCCAGCGCTGTGAGGAGCAGACGGCCCAGGTACAGGCGGGCGACCAGGTGCCGCCCCTAGCCCGTGCCCTAGTCCGGGCGCCGTTGCCGCGGGCGCGGCCGGCTGGGCCGCCGGGAAGGAGGTCGGCGGCGGTGGCGGGGGCGACAGGTCCGGGACCGCCTCCACGCCCTCCTCCCGCCACATCTTCAGCGTCTCGTCATAGTAAAACTTGTTGGCCTCGCCCATCTTGGCCTGTGGGCCGCCATGCGGCTGGTCAGGGCAGCGGGGCAGGGGGGGGGGGGGGGGGCGGGGGCGGTGCCATTGACGTGTCCAACAAGTTCCCCCCCCCCTCCTTTTCCCGCAACCACCCCTACATGGCGCAATGTGAGGCCAAAAGGCACCTTGTTCTTGCCGCCGCTGCCGCCACCGCCACCGCCGAAGATGCTCGTGATGGAGCCGACCTGCAATGTGCCGCAGCAGCGCGTCAGTGACTATGCTGCAGCGAGCCACTCAGGGCAGGCAGTCAACCGGCCAGAGGTTATGATGTGGTAGTGGAGGTTGGCGGTGGGAATGCTCGTGGTAGTGGTGATGCGGCGGGGGGGGGGGGGGGGGGGGGGGGGGGGTGGTGGCAATGAATCACTCCAGCAGAAAGAGAGAGGGCGGAGCTACGGCGGGCTACCTTTGTCATAAGCGACATGAGGCCGGAGTCCTGGCGCGTCATCTCCGTCGCGTGCTTCCCCGAAGCCGGCAGGGGCGCCTTCCCGTCGGAGCTGGCCGGCGCGCTGGCGGCGGCGCTGGCGCCGGTCGAGTTGGGCGCCGACGCGCGGCGCGGCTGCTGCGGCGCGGCGGGCGGCGGCGGCCCGCTGTCCATGTGCGTGACGCTGCTGATGCGGCGCATGGAGCCGCCAGCCGGGTCCGCCTTGCCCGCCTGTGCAGCGCCAGGCACCAGCGTCAGAGTGTCAGGCGAGTAAGCCGGCGCTGTTGCAGAGGGAGAAAAGAGAAGAGAGAAACCCATCCCAAGCGCATTCATGCCCCCCCCCCCCTCCCTCCTTCACCGCAGCCGTTGTCACAGCTGCCCTAGTGGCGACATCCAGTCATCCAGCACACATGTGATGAGGTCTTAGCAGCGGTATACGCATTACACAGCAGATAGGGCTACAGACAGGCACCCCATTGGGGCCTGGTGATTCCCTTTAGCAACCCCCAGGCCTCCAGGTTGGGCGCGTTCAACCATACCATGCCATACACAACACATAAGCCACACCGTGCCATCAAGTAGGGATCGCGGGGCGCAAACATTATTGAGTTGTTTTACGCCATTGGGTCAGAGATTTCGCGCTGTATTTGTGGCGTATTCGCACAGACTTGCAGAGATGCATAGTGCCCGGTTCTATCTGCGGGGTTGAAAATGATGCAAGACGCTGACGCAGACCAAACGGGTTTTACGGTTTAGGGTTTGGTTTTGGTTTAGGGTTTCAGATGCGCTCTTGCGGCACAGTATTATTGCATAAACCTAACACATTGTGACATTTCAGTATGAAAATCAGCGCCATTTACACTCCTAAGTGGGGGGGGGGGAGGGCAGAGAGTGGGGTGGGCACGGGGAGCGGATCTCGGGTGGACGGGCGCGTGGGCGCGCCTGCTCCTCCTCGCTGCCCATGAGCCTGTTGATCCAGCGGTCCATCTTGCCCAGGATGGACTTGCCGCCCACGTGCACGTCCATGTGGTGCTGGTGGGTGAACACCTGACAGCGGGATGGGGGAGGCGCCGCGCGAGCCATTGGTACATGCGGCCTCGTGGTCGGTGGCGCCGCGAGGGACGCGCGGCAGCGGCCGGTGGCGGGCGCTCACCTTGAGGTGCTCCAGCATGGCGGAGGCGTGCGCGCGGCACACCAGCAGCCCTGCAGGCAGCTTGCCGACCTTGTTCAGGGCGTCCGCCACCGCCTCCACGTAGTGCAGCCCCACCTGGAGGGACAAGACCCCCACCCCCGGCACCCTCAGGCCAGGCAGGTCCCCCCCTTCCGCCCGCTATTCACCCCCCTGCTCTCATCTCATGCGATTTCTTCTTTATGCCCGAACATGCCGTAATAGACAATAGGGTTGGTGGGTCTCAATCCCCCATCCCCTCCCCCCACGACCTTTCTAGATCCATCGACCCAATTGTCTGTGCTATATTCATTGTGTAATCTGATGCGCATGGGTGCCAACGCTGCCATAAGGCCACTGCGAATACAAACCTGCCCTATGCGTGTCAGAGGCCAGACGTAGACGAAACTATAGCGGAACTACATAGGATGTTCTTATCTATTGGTCACATTCAAGCCCATTTGGAAGTTTCCACAAAGGGTTCTTGCAGGCGCGTCGGAACCCGCACAGTATCGGAAGAGAATACTTATTCGTTCTTTGTTGCGTGGGAGTAAACAAGACAACAATATACGGTACGCCTTAAGCGTGGGTGCAGTGGTTGACTGAGGCAGGCATGAGCTGGCGCAGTTGCAGGTCCAGTGCCTTCCGATGGGGATTGCCGCCAATCGCCGGGGCGTCTCAAGTACATGCAGCACGACTATTAGATGAGGAAGCAGATGTGTCTGTGGCGAGAAGAGATCCAATTGGTGCAAGGCCAGGGGGGGGAAGGGGGGGAGGGAAGGCGCACCTGCACGTGGCCTGCCTCGATGAGGTCTGCGGCGAGCAGCAGCTTGTAGGGCTGCAGCGGCAGCATGCACAGCCCGGGCTGCCCCGACGCCTGCCCCACGCACCACTCCAGCACCTGATGGGGGGAAGGGGGGGCGGGGGGGGGGGGGGGGGGGGGCTGAGGGACCGCGGTACGGGTGCCGGCGGGGTACCAAGAATCTGCCCCAGCTATGGGAGGTCGAATGCAGACGCAACTTTCGCAGACATTTTGCAACCTTTGTATCGGCGACATGCAGCCCTAATTTCAGGTTTGTATTAGGGGTTCTTAGAGGCGTGTTGACAACTGGGATAGGGCGCGCTGGATAGCGGAGGTGCAGAAGGCCCGGGGGAGGGAGGGGGCACAGAAGGGGCACGGCGGATAACCCCCCCCCCCCCCCCCCTCCTCTCCCCTTGGACCCTCGCTTGCACCTATTACACAAGTCCCCCGCTCATGCCTGCTGCTAGCCGCACCTCTGTGCGCAGCACGGCGGCCGGGTTCTGCGCGTAGGTCCGCGGGCTGTGGATGTGGTCGGCGCCCAGCAGGCAGATCCGGGTGCCCTGCCAGCAGAATGGGGAGCCACAACCATGGGGGGAGGGGGGAGTTCACTGGCGTCAGAGCTACGGCGGGCACGGTTTCCAAAGCTGTTGGATAATCTCAGTCTATGTCTGTGCGTGCGAGTGTCAGTGCACACATATATACACACACATTCACCCCTGCACACATATACACACAACTATACATATATATACACATATATATATATATATATGTACATATATATATATATATGTATATGTGAGTGTGTGAGTGTGTGTGTGTGTATGTGTGTGCGTGTGTGTGTGTATGTACATGCCTATATATGTACATATAGATGTATATATACACACATACACACACACATACATACATACATACATACATACATACATACATATGTAATTATTTATTCATCTATATGTATATACATGTGTACGTATATATCTGTGTGAACATGTGTGTATATATAAATGCATGTATATTTATCTACACATATCTATACATATCTATACATGTGTATATATATATATAGTATATATGTATATATACATATACATACAAATACACACATATGCATAGGTTTACTGCAATTGAATAAATAAATATATTTATACATTTCTATATATTTCTATCTATACTTATATTTACATACATATGTGTACGTACAAAAGACTATATTTATATCGATATACATATCTCTTATATGTGTATATTCGTATGTGTATGTATAAAATAGAAAAAAACATATATAGGCATACGCATACGCATAGACATTCACATCTCCAAATAAGTGTGTATGTGTGGTGCTTTATTTGGAGAGGGGGGGGAAGGGGGGCGCAGAGTGGAGCAGCCCACCTCGGCGTTGGCGCGCGGCAGCTCCTCCCCGAGAAGAAAGCACAGGTGCGCGGCGCAGCCCATCGCCGTGCCGTGCTGCAGCAGCCGGTCGCCCAGCCGCTTGAGCGCGGTGGACTCCGACCCCGTGCGGCAGGCCGCCAGGATGGCGAGGTTGCGCCGCCAGCTGCCCTCCAGCCTGCACAGCACAGGAGGGAAGGGGAGGGGGGGGAGGGTGTTCAGCGGTCCACAGAAAACAGTGCGCCTACTGCCCTTCCTTGGGCGCCAGGAGCTGCGCAGGGGCTTCAACACTGACAAGATGCACTTGAACTAAATAATGCTGTTTCAACCTCCCCCTGCGTTAGCGACCCGCGATGGCTTCATCAATATTTCACCATTATCATCATCCCCCTTCCCCCCCCCCACCCCCCGGCGAATTATTAATCAAGCAATAGTAGCGGTCGTCGCTACCACTCCTGCGGAGCCTGTCCTGTCTCGATCGCTATAAGAATGGCATGCCGGGCGGGTTCCCAAACGCTTCTCACTCGCGCTCATCATCCTCTCTTCGGCCATTGGTACGCTGCTGTTGGGCGCTGCCGCGGGACTTCTGCTTATTCAGAGCAGTTATTGGTGACCCCCCCCCTCCCCCCCGAGACGGCACAAAACATTTAGCTTTGCCCCCCGTGACGAGTATTTAAATGCAGGAAAAGAATCACGAATATTTACCCCCCCCCCCCCCCCCCCCCCCTCTCAGGCAAAAACATTGAAATGGCAAATGAGACGGCAACGAGACCGTCTTTAGTATTGTTTCCTAACAAACAGCAAGCCAGGCAATGACGTGGAAGGCTCTTACCTGGCACCGCCAGCGCCTGGGCCGGCAGGCTGCATGAGGCCACCTCCGAGGAAGCCACCTGGCGGCGGGGACGGCCCCGCGAGGTGCGCAGGGGAAGGGGGGCGGGGGGGGGGGGGGGGGGGGTTCAAGTGTGTCAAGAAACATTACAGAAAAGCCGAGACATGGCGCAGGCGTCGGGCCCGGTACCAACAGTTCCATTTTGGGGGTGTGCACTGTTCTTTTCGGAGCCCGGGTTGTATTATTTTGGATGTAGGTTTGGTTGTCTTACGCAGTCGGGGCACTGGCGCAATGAGTCATCCAGGGGCACTGTGGTGTTTGTGCGGGTAGGTCATTTCAATCAATAACAGGCACTCCACACTGCCAAGGGAGGAGACGGCACAGCGCACCCGTCGGCTCCGCCGGCGCAGCGCCCGCCGCCGCTTCCGTGCCAGCCATCACCATCTCCGGCTTGCCCGCCAGCAGCAGCGCGGCCGAGTGCAGTGGCGAGCCGGGCGCCAAGCTGGCCGCTACCATCTGAGCGCCTGCGTCCGCCAGGGCCTCCGGCCCCAGCCGCTTGCCCAGCAGCAGCGCCAGCCCCCACAGCTGCCCCGACAGCGCGGCCGCCAGGGCGCCCGCCAGGTTGCCAGCCATCAGCAGGCGCTGCACCTCCGCCGCGGCGCCCTCCTGCAGCGACAGGTGCCCAGGCGCCGTCAGCAACAAACGTACGGGCAGGCCGCCAATCCCATGGACTCACAGCTGCAGAGTCACGTCGGGCACAGGGGGAGCCTGGCACCATCACGCCGCCGACATCACCACGCCACTATTACCGCCACATTCACTGCAACCCCGCCATCGGTTCTTCATATCATATCCTTGCGGTCTGACGCCCCCGCACGTGAGGAGAAAATCCATTTATCTGAAAATCTATCAGAATATTCCGCGAATACAACACGGACTATCCAACTTGATGAGGAAACACAGTGCATTACCTCTGCAGCCCGTGATCCCCAATCAAATAGTAAGACGCGGCATTTCAGGCGATTTCAACGGAAGGGGTTGGGGTGTGGTTGGGGTATAGAAAGGAGGGTACGTTGTGCGAGGCGGCCTGAGGGAGTAGCAGCTGCGAGGCCATCGCGTCCGCGGGTGACGCGGACTCCTGGCGCCAGCAGCTTGGCGACCTCCTCCTCCACGATGGGGGTGCCTGCCAGTGAGACGCGGCAGGATAAGCCTGAGCTAGCCTCGCAAAGCAAAATGCGGGGAGAGCAGGCAGGTGAGAGAATGGACGAGAAGTCGGGGCGGGTAAGGGGGGGGGGGGGGGGGGGCGCGCACCTGCAGCATGCTTCACCGCGCTGCCGGGTACCTGAAGGCGCAACGGGCAGCAGGATAGGGGGATAGGATGGGGGTAAGGCAGAAGGGGGGGAGGAGGGGGGATGAGTGGTGGTGGCGTAAGTGGTGCCGAATGCAGTTCCCAAACATGGATGTAGGAGCGTCATCAGTTTGTCTGCGGGCATCCTTATGCGGAGCTCGGAATGACCACGCAGCGCGCGTGCAGGAGCGGCGGCAGCGTGGGCATCTGCAGCTCCGCGCAGCGGTGCCGCAATGTCGGCCAGGGTATACCATACTTATCCGCTGCGCAGCCCAGACAAATTGAGTGTGTGTGTGTGTGAGGGGAGCTGACCGTCTTGAAGGAGCCCTTGTGGGCCACCATGAGGCCAAGCAGCCGCCAAAGGGTGGCCACGTCCGCGGGCGCTGCCTGCCCCGCCTCCTCTTGCGCCGCCGCCGCCGCGCGCTGCTCACAGAGCTTGGCCAGCTTGTCCTGCGGCAAATGGCAGCAGCCGCAGCGGTCAGCGCAGCTCACCCCCTCTCTCCCCGAAATAAATACACACACCCGCAGGCATAAACATATTAACTGGCGAACTAAGTATACATACAAACCAGAAGCATATATCTCGGGCTTTATATTTCAGCATCATCCGCCCAAACCACAGCTGCCGCCTGTCACGCGATATAGAACTATCTTCTGGCCGTGACATCGGCGTCAGCTAGCGCGGAGATGTGCGGTCACATCTGTGTACTCATGCCACAGTATTTCCACCTCAATGCATCGATGATCTTGTGCATACCGATACGGCATCAGTAGTAAAGTTGCGGCCACTGGGTTACCGCACCCGTGCCGATTTATGTACCGCGGGTACTCTTGCCACTAATACTGCCGATGAAGATCCCGGTGCTCATACACTACCGGACATCCTTATATCTACTAGCGCGTAGGTGGCAAACCAATTAACGGCGGTGCCTGACTGTGATTTGCCACCGTTTTTGCGCTTTACTCCATTTCTGTTCTATTGTGGATATTCTTCTACTCTCTTCATACTATTGCTGAAGTTCCATTACCAAAGACTGTTCAGATGCGGTAGCAAGAATTGCGAAATCTTATGTGTCTGCACTTGATTACACGGCTTTTGTAATCCTTGCAGACGCGCTACATAATCCTTAACAGTATATATACGTGTTGTATAAACGTTGAGTTATACCGTTTAATGATTGCTAGACGCGTAAGAATGCAACGCGTAATTCTGCCAGTATGATTCATCTTGCCGGTGTGCATCGGTCTGCATTCCTGTATCGCTACCTAATTGTAAACAATGTAGGTATACTTTTCCTGAGCAAATGGGAAATACTAACTCAAATAATGTATTTAAGGCTTTCCGAAATCGATTCGCAGTGGGACTGAGATGAATCCTCCAGGGTTTTGCAGGCCCGAGTAAAGCCCGCACGTCCCCGTGAGACAACCGTATGCTGTAAGAGCCTGCGACTCCACGGGATGGTGGGGCGACAGCCCCCCCTCCCCCCCCCCCCCGCCCCCTCCAACTGCCCGCCCAGCCGGCACGGTAGACTCACAGCTTAGACTGCACATTCTTTCAGCCAGCATATGGCTGGCTGAAAGGGTGGGCTTGTTGTACTGCGAGTCAACGATTACTGTGCCAGGTCGCTCCTCGGAAGCCCGCCCCAAAATACTCCAAAACTATCAACGTATTTTCTATTTCGATTTCTATTCTGTTCTACTTCGAATTGTCAAACTTTTTCGAACATCCTGTTAAACTTTTGAGTTACCCCGCGCACGATGAGACCTACAGCATCTGTTTATATACCCCAGCCTTGTGTCTGGCGTCAAAGTTAAATATGGCCGCCTACCTATAGTATAGATACATGTTGGATCACTACTCACTGGCACTGAACACTCAGGCTAAGTCGTTGCTGCCAGTGAGGTAGCTCAAGGCAAGCCTTTCCAACCGCACACACAATGGCACTGCAAGGCGTCCCTTCCTTGCAGACAGTGGCGCTCTGCGGTTCTCCTGCATACCTTGGACTGCTTGCCCAGGGGCCCGGCCGCTGCTGCCGCGGCCAGTGGGTCGGCGTTGCCTTGCGCGCCGCCCTCCACCGGCGGCAGGTACTCCTTGAGGGAGCAGGCACGGAATTGGCCCGCCGTGAACTTGGTGTCCCACCATTGCCCGGAGGTCTGCCCCCACGCCATGCCCACCTGCAGGGGGGGGGGGGGGGGGGGCGCAGCCACCTGAGCACCGCGGCTGCCCGCAGAGGTGGAGAGTTGCACGAGCCGTCACCCCAGCAGAGGTGGAGAGTCAAGAGTAGAAGGTACAGGGGGCGGCGAACCTGCGGAATGGTCACTGCCATCCGCCCGCCGAACGAAAAGGCGACGAGGGCGCAGGGGGGGCGCCCATGCGGGCTCTGCATTGCGTCGCCAGCGGTGGTTGGGGGCGCACCTGCGAGGCCAGAGACAGGGCAGCCGGGACAGGATGAGTCCGGGCAGACGCAGCTGCTTGGTGGTAGAGGGGGGGGGGGGGGGGGGGGGGACTCATGCCTGAGCCAGAGACGGCAGCGCGCGGGACCATCATCTGTTGGGCGGGGTGGCCTGATGATGCCTGCCGGAGCGAAAGTTATCGCAGCGTCAGCAAGATCCCCCACCCGCCTCCGAGCAATTGTGGCAATTCTGCAAGGATGTCATGTATATCTGATGACATGCCCGCTGGGGCGGCAGGGGCAGGGGCGGCAGGAGGGGCGCACCTGGTCCCCCCAGCCATAGGCGTAGCCGCCGGCCGTGGCGGCGTAACCGCCGTGCGGCTGCGCCTTCGCAGGCGAGCCCCACTCCCCGTACGCGGGGTTGTTGCGCACGCCGTAGTCATACCCCTCGGCTGAGGCTTGTGCGCCGCCGCCCTGGTCGCTGTACTGGTAGCCATGATGGTACTGCTGGGCGTCGGCCTGGTAGTTCTGGAACTGATCCGAGCCGAAGGACTGAAACTGCCCGGCGGGGGCAGGCGGCTGCGAGTAATCAGAGCTACCGCTCGGCTGCTCCTGCGCGGCTCCGAACTGCTGGAAGCCCGCGCTATCCGTGGCGGGCGCGTGAGCCTCTGGAGCGCCAAAGTGCTGGAAGCCGGCGCTGTTGGTGGGAGGTGCAGCTGCACCGGCCGTTGGCTGTGCCTCGACCCCAAATTGCTGAAAGCCGGTGCTGTGTGCGGCGGACGCCTGAACCTCTGGAGCACCAAAGTGCTGGAAGCCGGCGCTGTTGGTGCTAGGAGCAGCTGATGTGGAAGGGGGCTGCGTCTCAGGAGCGCCGTACTGCTGCCAGCCGGTGCTGTCAGGCGTGTGCGGGTCTGCGGCGCCATACTGCTGGAAACGGGCGCTATCTGTGGTGGACAGTGGCGCAGAGGCCGGTGGCTGCGCCTTGGCTGCGAATTGCTGAAAGCCGGTGCTGTCCGCGGCAAGCGCCTGAACCTCCGGAGCACCAAACTGCTGGAAGCCGGCGCTGTCGGTGGGAGGTGGAGCTGATGCGGAAGGTGACTGCGTCTCAGGAGCGTCAACCTGCTGCCAGCCGGTGCTGCCAGCGCTTGGTGGGCCTGCACCGGCCGGCGGCTGCGCTTCAGGCGCGCCGAAGTGCTGCCACCCGGTGCTGTTGGTGGCGGGGTGGCCAGCAGAGCTCTGCGAGGGCGGGGCGCCCACGTGGGCCCCGCCTTCAGCTCCGTCCTCGCCAATATTGTCGAAGAAGCTGTCATCTCCTCCGCTTGCTGGCATTGGCGCTGGCGGGGCAGGCGGAGGAAAGCCTTTGGGGTCGGGCCGGCCGGCAGAGCTGAGCGGCAGTGGGGCCTCCATCTGGCTCCCGGCCGCAACTCCGCCGCCGTCGTCATCCCCGCCGAGATTGTCGAAGAAGCTGTCGTCCCCGCCGCCAGCAGGCACAGGCGCTGGCGGGGCAGGCGGCCGGGGGTCCTCGGTGGCGGTGGGCTCTGCTCCGCCAAAGCTGTCATCGAAGAAACTGGTGCCGTCATCCTGCGCCGCTGCGTGGAAGTGCCCCCATGCCGGAGAGGCCTGCTGCTGCTGCTGCTGGTACCCGTGGCTGGCCTGCTGCGCAGCGGCTGTCGGGTAGCCGTTCCCCTGGCTGGTAGGGCCATTGGAGGGTGCCACGGCCCCGGGCACAAACATATGTGGCTGCGCATGGCTGCCCGCCTGAGAAGTGGGGCCGCCGCTGAGTGGCGCCTGCTGCGCTTGCCAGTCCTGCTGCTGCTGCTGCTGCTGCTGCTGGCCGGCATGGTGTCCGTACTGATAGTCGTACTGGTAGCCCTGGCTCGCCGCCGATGCACCGGCGGCACCGTTCGCATACTGATAACCCTGCTGACCCGGATTGGCCGCTGCCTCACTGCTGGCGGCGCCATACGCGTACTGATGCTGGTAGGCCTGTTGCTGCTGGCCAGTCGCCTCAGCGCCTGGGGCGCCATACGCATACTGGTAAGAGTGCTGATTCTGCCCCTCTGCCGCCTCCGTGCTGGCGGCTCCATACCCATTCTGGTGCTGATATGCCTGCTCCTGTGACTGCGCCTGCTGTGTCCCGCCGGCGCCATAGGCATCCTGTCCGCCGTACTCGTAGCTGTACTGCTGGCCCTGCGCCTCCTGCCCCGGGTACGCGTATGTTTCCTTCTCACCGTAGCTTCCGTACGCCTGGTAGCTCGCCTGCTCGCCGGCCGAGGGCGTCTGCGGATATCCGTAACCCTGCTGCTGCGATTCGGCTGATTGCCCAAGCTGCTGGAAGCCAACCAGGTCCTGCTGCTGCTGCTGCCACCCCGCCTGGGAGTGCGGCTGCGGCTGGGTCGGCCAGGCAGCCGCTGGGGGCGGCGGCCCGGCGTCCGCTGGCACCGCTGCCGGGGGCGGCGGCGGCGGCGGTGCGTCGTCAAAAAAGTCGCTGCCGTCCCCTGCCGCCGTGTGCGACTGGGGGGTGTTGCCAAAGGGCGTGGCCACAGCTGCCGGGCGCCAGCTGGAGGGCGCAACCGCGGGCGCGGGTCTGGCAGGCGGCGGGGGCGGGCCGTCCAAGCCGCCAAAAAAGTCATCGTCCGCGGCCGCGTCAGCAAAAGGATTCTTCTTGGCAATGCGGAATCCGCCCACGGAGGGCGGCGCGGCTGGGGGAGGAGCTGCAGAGACACGCGGCGGCGGCGGCGGCCCTGCCGCGGCTGTCCCGCTTGGCTGTGCCGTCTCGAAGGGGCTCAGCATCGCATCCATGCCGCCGTCGTTGATATCCGGACCGCCAAAGGGATTCTTCTTGACGATGCGGTAGCCGCCAGCGGACTTGGGGGCCGCGGCTGGGACGGCCGCAGGAGGCGGAGGCGCAGGAGCCGGCGCTGCTAGCGGTGAGGAGTCCTCTGCACCTGCTGCCGGCACCGTGCCTGTCCGCCTGCCGCCAGCGGCGTCATTAGGGGGCTGTAGATCAGCATCAGTCGTTGTGTCCGCTGCTGCCGCAACATCACTGACTTCAGCCGCTTCATCAGAAGCCTGCGGCAATTCCTCCGCCACCTCTGGCTGAGCGCCCAGAATAGCTCCCACAGGTGGCTGCTCCATCACTTCCAGGGCCTCATCCATCAAGCCCTCAGCATCGGCCACCTCTGCTGGGGGCTGTGCGGTCTGCAATGCCTCCGCCACCTGCGGTTGGGCGCCCCATTTAGCCCCCGCCGGAGGCTGCTCCATCACCTCCAGCGCCTCGTCCATCCAGCCCTCAGCATCAGTCGTGTCGGTAGGCTGCTGCCTAGGTTGCAACCCCTCCGCCACCTGCGGCTGAGCGCTCAAAGAAGCTCCCACAGGTGGCTGCTCCATCACTTCCAGGGCCTCATCCATCCAGCCCTCAGCATCGGCCGCCTCTGCTGGCGGCTGTGCGGCCGGCAATGCCTCCATAACCTGCGGCTGGACGCCCAACTCGGCCCCTGGCGGCGTCTGCACCGCCATGTCCAGCGCCTCGGTCATCCGGCCCTCCGCAGCATCAGGCGGCTGAGTGGATTGCAACCCCTCCGCCACCTGTGGTTGGGCACTCCATTCAGCCCCCGCCGGTAGCTGCTCTGCGACCTCTAGCGCCTCGTCCATCCAGCCCTCAGCACCAGCTGCCTCAATAGGCAGCCGAGTTGGTTGCAATGCCTCCGCCACCTGCGGCTGAGCGCTCAGCGTAGCTCCCACAGGCGGCTGCTCCGCGACTTCCAGCGACTCGCACATCCGGCCCTCCGCAGACTCAGGCACCTGAGTGGGTTGCAACTCCTCCGCCACCTGCGGCTGAGCGCTCAAACAAGCTCCCACAGGTGGCTGCTCCATCGCCTCCAGCGTCTCATCCATCCAGCCCTCAGCATCGGCCACCTCTGTTGACGGCTGTGCGGCCGGCAACGCCTCCATAACCTGCGGCTCGACGCCCAACTCGGCCCCTGGCGGCATCTGCTCCGCCATGTCCAGCACCTCGACCATCCGGCCCTCCGCAGCATCAGTCGGCTGAGTGGGTTGCAACCCCTCCGCCACCTGCGGCTGAGCGCCCAGAATAGCTCCCACAGGTGGCTGCTCCATCACCTCCATCGTCTCGTCCATCCAGCCCGCAGCATCAGTCGTGTCGGTAGGCTGTTGCCTGGGCTGCATCTTCTGCACACCCTCTGGCTGAGCGCTCAAAGAAGCTCCCACAGCCGGCTGCTCCGTCACCTCCAGCGCCTCTTCAATCGAGCCCTCAGCATTGGCCGCCTCTGCTTGCAGCTGAGTGGCTGGCAACGCCTTCGCCACCTGCGGCTGGACGCCCAACTCGGCCCCTGGCGGCGTCTGCTCTGCCATGTCCAGTGACTCATCCGCCCAGCCTTCACCATCCGCCTCTTTGGCAGTTGGCTGCGGGGGCGAGACGGTGCCCACCACCTCTGGCTGAGCGTCCCATTCAGCCCCCACCGGTGGCTGCTCCGCCATGTCTAGTGATCCATCCGCCCAGCCCTCCGAATCCGCCACCACCTCGGCCTGCCGCGCCTTGGCATCCCCCCCTTTGGGGGCGCTCACCCCTGGGGGCGGAGCTTCGACAGGCGGGTAGGTCACGCCCGCGCTGGGGGACATCGCTGTGGCGGAGCTGCTGCCATCGCCGGGCAGCGGATCACCGGGGGCGCCGTCCTGCTGGAGCCCGGACGCCGCCAACCCCTTCGTCTTCTTCTTCACCACCACCTTCTTCTTTACCACCTTCTTCTTCTTGCCCGCCATCGCGGCGACCGGCTCCTGCGGCGGGGCCGGCGGCGTCGCCACATCGGCCTTGCCCAGGCCCCACTCGTCCTCATCTGCCTCCCCGCAGCCAGCGCCGGGCAGGTCCACCTCCAGCTCCATGCTGCCCCAGCCATCCTCATCGCCGCCACCCACACGCAGCGCGGACTGCACCTCCTCGCCCTCCAGGAAGCCGTTCAGGTCGACATCGCTTGCCGCAGAGCCCTGTGAGCCCGGTGCGTCCATGCATCAGCCCGGCGGACCCCTTCCATTGGGGGGCTGGTGGGGAGAAGGAGATGGAGAAGCAGAGGATCAAGAGAGAAGATGGAGGACAGGGGGCCTACCTCGGACTTGTAGGACGCCGCCCAGCCCGAATCGGAACCCGACGCCTGTGACTGCAGCTCCGCCATGTCTCTGTCGCCCGCGGAGGTCAGAGGTGCATCCAAAAGGGCGGAAGAGGTGACAAGGGCGGGATACCCCGCTGAACCTGGGAGGCACGAGCAGCCAAGCCAGCCCCTCAGCCGGGAGCATTCCCAAATCCCATTGAATGCAGGATCTAAGGAATGTGGCTGCGTGGACCTTGTCGCGCGCCATACGGGCAACAGAGAGAAGATGGGGGCGGTGTGCAATGCTCCGTAGCGGTGGTTGGCTGGGCCTGAACGACTTCAGGGCGCTGGGAGAGGAGGTAGAGGAGGAGGAGGTATGGCCAGTAGAGCAGGCCAGAGCAGGAAATGCGCCAGGGATGTCTGGCAATCGAGGGGGTGCGGCAGCCCTTCGCTGGGCTGAACCCCCCCCCCCCCCCCCCCCCCCGGGTGTGCATGCCCTTCCCTACTGCTCATAGTATTGCAGCTGTGCGCGCATTAGCGTGCGAGATGCAAGAGGTAGGTGAATGTTGAAGGTGTGCGATTTGCCGTGGAGGCAATTGGCTGGGCCTTCAGGGTGGCTGGAAATGGCCACAGGGGCAGGCCATGCGGACAAATGCACCAGGATCGCCGACGCTAACAAGGGGTGCAACGCTGGAGGCTCATGGCTGCGCTGCCACGAGTCCAGAGCGTCCGGAAGTGCCCCCCACGCGTGCCGTCTGGGTGAGGGTGGACGGGGGGTAGCGCGCACGAGCACCGCCCCACCTTGGCTGGTGGGCGCACCTATTTGCACCGCTACTCGCCGCCGCCTGGTCCGCGCCACGTTGAGCACGGCTGCGCGGCCCGATAAGTCGCTCAGTCCGCCGCGATCCCGCGCAAGGTCCGGTCCTGGGGCTCCAGGCGCGCGCGTCGCAGTGTCTGGCCAGGGTAGCCTCACGCGGCGAGACCCGTTGCTGTCTGGTGCCACTCACCCCATCCTCCCGCGTCGTTGCGCTGCCGCTACTACCGCCGCGTTTCCGACGGGGCGCGGCCGCGCGCGAGAACGTTTAGATAACGGCAGGTGATGAGACGCGCGTCGCGCGCCAAGCTGCGCTGCCGCGCTGGTGCTTGACGAAGTCGGGCGCGCTCGAGCGCTTAGAAATGATCTAAACCTGTGTATGGGGTTATTTCATCGTGACTCCATTATGCGGTTTCCTCCCTTCCTAACTGCTTTTCCGGCGCTACCGTCGCTGCTAAGTGGTACGGGTTACTGGTTCCCCTGTCGTTGCGCCCTTTTTGGGTGCAGCACGCGAGTAAACATAAAAGCGGCCGTAACAGCGGAGCCTGCCATCTTCTTGTTTCGATGCGTTGCACACAGCGATTAAATGTCTCGTACCCTGCTGTTGCGAGCAAGGTCACAAGTTGTTTCAAGACCACACCAGGCTCACCATCCGTGTGTGAATTCTCATTCGTACGTCCGTGCGTCACCATGATAGATGGAGAACCCGTCGTTGAGCCGACACCCGTATCGCTACATGCATACGTGAAGGCCATGTCTTCATAGCTGCGCGAGCTTGCAACAGCGTTAGCCCAATTGACGGCTCGTGATCGTGTTGTTGATGAAGACAGAGGCGGTTACGAGGCGGTTCGACCGGTCAGCCGAATGCATGGGCTCTTCCCCTTGAGCACCGACATGACGAACGCCTACATCAAGCAGAATGACCGGCGTCTGCCGGCCCAAGAGGAGTATCTTTGGATGTCGTGCTTTGGAGCCCACATGGCTGCTCTTTTCGTGGCTCTCGACGAGTTGCTACCTTACGTCCCTAGCTACTACTGCTAATCAAGACTTCACCCCCTACCCCGCGCTCGCTCGAAATCACGCCGAGGCCATCGACAAGGCGTTTCGCATTCGTATAGCCTTCCGGCGGAGGCTTAACGAGGATCAAGCGTGTACACGGTGACCAATCATGGTGTTCTGGACGTAATGCAGGCCTAGCATTTTAAGCCCGCCGCTGGCCATCAAGGCTCTGCGATTTTCGGGGAGCTGATGAAGGACTACGAACGTCGCGTCTTCGAGGCGACGGTTCCCAGAAGCGCGAAAGCTACCGCTACTACTCGGGCAGCCGCGGCGTTCGCGGGACGCGGGCGTGGACGTGGACGTGGCGGCGGTCGCGGGCGTGGCCGCGAAGGTGAGCACAAGTAACGGTGTGGGGCGCCTTTCGTCGGAGCTGTTGGCGCATTGCGAGGTCATCTTTCGGCGGTGACCGCCTTGTGTCCGGACCGGACCCTCCCACTTTACATACTTCATTTAGACCTTCCTCGGTGCGGCGCTCCTTACAACCACAGCCGAGTGCGGCTCGAGCATCCGCACACATGCACATGGCGGCTCAACCATCCGCCTCCTGTACCATCTCAACACTGCGTCCGTCGGTTGTCACACTGCGTGTTAGATATACAACTAGTTCGCAACGACAAACCTACCCGCGTGTACGTTACGTGCGTGACATGCGCTACGAGCGCGACAGGCGCGCGGGGCGGCCCTCCTACCTGAACCTTGCCCCGCAAACCCGGAATGATGCCTCATTAGCCCGTCCAGCAAGTACTGGCCAGCCGCCGGCAACCTAACCACTGCGGCCGAGTACTTTGCTAAAATAAACCGGCCCCTTGTTACGCCGTCGGCCAAGTGCCGTACTTACGTAATTGACGAGCCCGAAGTTGTCGCCCCTGTTGCGGCGTCACTCCGGTCTCGTCAGCATGAGGCGTTCAGCTCGGATGAGTTGGCGGGACAGCGGGCCCTCGACCTACTCTCCAGCTCCCTCACCGCTCAGACGCTTAAGGCTTGCTACGCCGGCAGGCTATCTCAATTCTCGGAGTTCCGCCACGACTCCAAGAACATCAGCCCGCTCGAGGTGACCACTGCTACTGTCGACCGGTACGTCGCTTGGATTGGTGAGCGAGGTCACATCGGGGCTAAGTCGTCACAACCCTACATGTCCGCAATCAACACGTTATTTGAACTACAAAACATTGACCCGATCGCCAAGGACAGCATGCACCTTACCGCCGCTCCTCGTGGCATGTTGCTAAGGCAACGTCGCATGGAGGCTGCCCCTTTGAGAGTCCCTAATTCCCTTTGCATGCTGATGTCGCTTTCAACTTCGTTGAGCGGGCAGAGTTGATTGTGTCTGCTCTCCCCCCGGAGTACCAGTACGACTTCCCAGCCCTCATGGCCTCGGTTGTCAACTCCGCGTTCTTTGCCATGGGACTTACGAGCGTGTCATGCCGAGTGCGGGACGTGCATGTCGACGCCTGCAACATCATCATGCAGGTGCACCGCGAGAAGGCGGGGCTCGCCGGTCGGCGCGGCCCCGACGACCTACGTACTGTTGCTTCCAGTGTCGGAGCACCCCCGCATTGGGCGTCTTCTGCACCATTTCATCGACCACGTACAGTCTTCCCCGCCGGCCCATGTTGCCTTGGCCGAGACAAACTTCGGGGCGGTCACCCCGAGCGAGCAGTCTAAGCCTTGGGCTGCCGCTACAATTTCGGATTCGCTCTCTACGGTCGTTTAACTTGTCGGTGCTGCCGGTCTGCCGCCCCCCCTCCCCCCCCCCCCCCCCCCCCCGCCGGCACTTCGTGGAGCTCGCACATCCTTTGCAAAGGTGCAGCATCTGCCGCTAACGCCATCGGCGCCCCGCTGTCGCACATCCGCTACCAAGGCGGGTGGGCCACCAGCTCCGTCATTGTGGACTACATCGACCCCAACGTCCTTCCTTCGCTTGGCGCGTGGTTCTTCTTCGGTCACATCGCGCCCCTCCGCCACTTCCAAGTCCAACAAGATTCCGCAGCGGTGGCTTTCCCGGCGCCCCCTTTGTGACTTGGCGCTACCCCTTCTTTGTCAATTTACCGCTCTCTCTGTTCGCTCATCACTGGCAAAACCATACTCAACTTAGAAATGATCTAAACTTGTTTATGGGGTTTCCTCCCTTCCTAGCCGCTTTTCCGGCTACATTTGCGGCTAAGTGGTACGGGTTATTGGTTCCCCTGTCGTTTCGCGCTTTTTGGGTGCAGCACGAGTAGACGTAAAAGCAGCCGTAACAGCTGAGCATGCCATCTTTCAGTTTCGATGCGTTACACGCAGCGCACCCTTGACTCCGTTTATCCTCCACGTTTTCACTTCATCTTCTTGCCAATTCCGGCTCTTGACAGTGTAAAACAGCCTGCGCGAGTTATTTTGGCAAAACCAGGCTCAACTTTGAAATCCCAATTATAGCAATTGAGCTGTTCTAGTGCGACCCGTACGGTCTGTTGGTGGTTTCAACCGGTGAAGTTCCTGGTACCATCATGTTTCAAGTTGGGCTGCCACGTTGCACCCGTCGGGTGCCTAATCGGAGACGTAGCGAAATATGAATTTTGCGGAATGTTATTTAGTACTCTAGAATAGTGTATCGTGTTTATCTATTATTTCGCGGTATATTCTGCTCGTGCTGTGCTGAGTGGCTGTGCGCGGAAACGGCCTCTTGCCGGCCGCAACTGCGGTCGGGTAGTGCCCGTTTGGCTCACGGAGGGGGGCCATACTCACGGCCTCATGCTTGAGCCGAACGGGAACCACCTGCCCTGAAAATAGGATAGGTCAATAGCCTATCTCATAGGGATGTTATACAAACATTGAGCTAGTCGGGGGCTCTAGGGACGGCGCCCCATGTGCCCCCGATTCAAGAAACCGTCCGATCTTGGAACTCGCGTTTTCGGAAATACACCCCCGGCCTCAACCCGTCCCGCGGGTGCGGCTGAGGTAGCTCTCTACTTATCGATCGTGTGAGCGCTACGTAGGGGCCCATACGCAAGGCTTTCGATGGCGGTAAGTTTGCGGTCAATCTCGGTCGATGCCGGCCCGGTGGGGCCGACCGACCCCGATTTTCCGCGCTCTCGACCCCCTCGTTCCCGCATAGGCATCCCCTGCCACCCGCAGCTTTCTATTTAGCCCGCCGCACACGTACCTTCCCATGTCCTAGGTCCTAGGGGTGCGTTAGGGCTCATGAGTGGCCCATGGGGTGGTCGGTGCGCGGTGCCCCGTCTCCACCCGTATTTTTGAGCCGAGGTAAGATAAACGTGCTGAATGGGGGGCCGGTCAACCACCACCCGTAGATGAGTGGTCGACGCGCCACCCATCCACCTACACCTACCAAAGGCCACTATATCCATAATTATGCTAGCGATAGAGTAGACCAATATGGGTCGATTCGCCTACCTGCCTGTATGTACACCGGGAGCCGATGGAGTGACGGGTACCTGTGATAATCTTTAATAATAGCGAGGTACATCCCTTGTCCGCTCGGTAGAGCGGTCGTCTCGTATGCGAGAGACCCGGGTTCGATTCCTGGCCGATGCATTTCGGCAATATCGGCCCGACGTGTCCCGGGTTGACCCCGTTGATGCATTAGCCCTTCGGGGTTCGAATGAGGCAATGGTCTATGGGCTATGCCAGACCTACGACTACAGTTGGCGCACGAGGTCAAGTGCTGGGGCGGCTTCGGCCGATGTCCCGGGGCAAACTTTGCTTTTACTTTTAACAGCGAAATACGGTTAATGGGCGGAGGTGAGACACGGGCTGAATCGCACGATTCTTCACGAGTGCCTCACCAACTCCCACACGACTCGGCCCATATCCCACCCCTAGCCCCTAAGGGACCATGGGTAGTGGTCAAGAGGTTCTCGTTCATGTCGTGTGAACTGCGAGTGGCCGATTCGGGGGTGATCTGGCGACGGTCCTTGTACGGGTACAAGAGACCTCGTACGTGCGCTATATCGCCGATTTTAAACGCCGTGCGGGTGCACCGTGGCCCCATCTCCCGCGAAGAGCCCGGAGCTACTGCGCTCCCGGTCGGGGAGCTACTAGGACAGCCACCAGCAGCTCGCATGCCATCTTCCAGCTCGTTGCGTTCGGCGGCGGCTTCGCGTACTCGTGCGCGCGAGGGTCGCAGAGGCTGGTCAATTATGCGACGAAGTTCCTTTTCCCGGTAGGCAGTTTTCGTGCCACGCACATGCGTTACATCATTGGTAGCGATAGAGAGCCCCTCGGTAGTGCGGTTTTCCCGACTAGTGCGCTCAACGTCGTTTTCAGTAAAACCCAGCGTACGACCAACCTCAGCCAAGCAAAGCGGCGACAGACCAACCGGCGACGACACCAGCAGACGTCCTGGCACTCGCCGGAGTGAGAGCATGGGCCGAGTACGAGGCCCACACAGACGCATACGACGCCGTCATCTGCCCCCCGACCCGCACACTGCTGGCCCTCTTGGAGGTCCGCGAGGTATGGAAAGCCCGCCGCTCAGCCGACTCGGTGCACCTCGAACTCCTCGATCATGATGCGGCGCGCCTACTACATGATGTATACCGCGATGCAGTGCTCGCGCTGCCGTTTGGCGACCAGTCGCAGGGCCGAGCAGTGATCCAGGTCACAGTAGAACACAGCGAGGACCGCGAGGACAAGTTAATCACCTCGCTCCCAGGAGTACTGCCCCCGGCGCTATCCAAACAGTTCTTCCGATACGCACCGACGGCCAAAGCGATCCGGCCCCTTGGCCAACCAGGAGCTGCCGATGGTGGAGCAGCTGGGGGAGGCCATCGCAGCTACCATCAGCCAACGCATTAACACACCTCCAGAGCTGCACCACGCGCAGTGGCTGAAGGACACCATAACAGTGGTTGGCGTCGAGATGCACCAGCCACCACCACACCGAGCCGATACTGATGCACGCCGGAGACGACAACCTCTGCGCCATCTCCCTCGGCAAAGAAGACGGGGAGTTCGCGGACACCCTGCGCCTGGCAGTGGCCCTCACTTCCCATGTCGCACTACTGCGGGCGATACGCCTCCGTACCATTGTCACCTGCCTCACGGAGTCCGAGTTCGACCCCTCGGAGCTGCTCATCCACCCCTTCAGCCAAACGATCCGGGAGGCGGGAGAACTGGGAGGCAACACTGGCCACAACCATATCCGACGCGCAGCGATAGGCATGCGTAAGAAGGCCCGGAAGACCGCTCCAACGTCCCTCGCCCTGCGAGCCGCCGGACGCCCAGTCTACACCCTCACCCTGCACCTGACCGCCCACCACCACAGCATCATCGGTGGCACCCGCGGCACCGACAGAACATAACAGTGGCGCAAGACAGTGACAACAGCGCGTGCGGGAAGATCAAGGCCGAGCCAACTCCGGCACCAACCGAGAGGCGCCCTGCCGACACATCGCCAGCCCAACCATCAGCAGGCCCGAACCAATTGCCACCGCCAGCGACCCCAACAGCCTAGACCACACCCCAAGTCCGCGACGCTCCCCCCCTGGGTTCGAGCACATAACACCGAGGCGAGGAGCGGTTGCAGATGCAGTGGCAGGCATCGACCACCGCGGCGCAGCAACGGAGCGCGACCCCGGAGCAGCCCACCCAGCCCCTGCCTGCGCCTACAGCCACAGCCTCAGCGGCAACTGCCATGCCTGGAGCGCATGCGGACGACGAGGAAGAACTCGAACTCAACTACGAGGAGAACGACAACGCCATGGAGGTGGACACCGCCCAGCGCGCGGCAATAGAGACACCAGGTCTGGCTGGCATATCCCTTGATTCCCCCCCACCGCTCAACAGTGCACCGCACATTCCGGGAGGGCACACCCGATGGCACCACAGAACGACTGGCAGAACTTTACCACCTCACCACCGCAACCACAGAGCTGCTTGCACAGTACTCTCCTGCCAGCCAACCCGCAATAGCCGCCGAACGAGCAAGCCTCACATCGGAGTCACACCAGCTGCGCAACCCACAACGCCTCTCCGTCCAGCTGGAACGTCACCCCAGCCAGCCCACCCCATCAGGCAAGGGCAAGGCGGCCACAACAGCTTAATATAAGAAGCAGCCAAGGGACCGTAGCCGCTCGGACGGCGCCACCCGCAACCGCAGCATGAGCAAGCCACGCCTCTCTGGCACCCGCGGCTCAGACAGCGAGTGGGAAACGGACGACGATGCAGCCCACCCGTCTACCAGCTCGCACTAGTAAGTTGCTGAGCGAGCCATTGCAACAACAACCAAACCAGCTGATTGAAGACTACCGCCCACCACTAACCATGTGCCCAGTGCAGCTCATACACCAGCACACACCCGGAAACTCACCACACACAGAGAACACACACCGCTGATTCCCACAACCACAAAAGGCAACACCTACCCAATTACATGTCGGAGGGCATCGCAGCCCCCACCAATCATACTAGCTGGCTCGGCGGGTGGATAAATACTTAGTACCACATAGCTATTCCGGTCAACCCCCTTCCCCCATCTCACCTTGGTAGCTGCAGGCGGGACGCTTCGGCTGCCTAAGCTTGCCTGCTGAGCTATGATGAATGGGATAGGCCGGACTTAGGTAGGGACAGCAGGGGGGCGCTGCTGTCCTAGCTTCAGCCCGCTGGAAGGAGGAGGGGCTTGGACACACTGGAGGAAGGCCGTTAGCTTGAGCTGTAATTACACCTAGTGTTCCCTACCATGGTCAGAGTTAGCAAGTCCTTAGAACAAAATATGTCTGGGCTAGTGGATGCAACGGACTAGCAGTTTTATAATCAATTTCAATTTCAATTTGCGGGGCTCGCTGATTCGTTTCGGTCTGACTGGTTCCGGACGGAGCAGAGGCGTGACGGACGTACGGTGCGGCAGCTACCGCAGGGGCGCCGTCCCCACCGGCTGCGGCAGGCGCGGCGGTGTCCGAAGGCGGCTTGGCGCACGCCCCCGTCCATATGTGCGTGGCGTAGAACTGAGTCCTCGAGACAGAGGCGCCAAACACGCGGCAGCACATTCTCTTGGTCACCTCTTCCTTGAATTCCCTCGGCAAGCGTCCAGCCCTCCTTGTCCTGAGGAATACAGCGCTTGGAGTTGCGACGCCCCATGGCACACCACTATTCGGCGCCGGCGGCTCGCAGCGGCGGGGGTTGGTAGGGGCTAGTCGCTGGCGCTCTGGCGCTGCCGCGATGCATGGTAAAATGGGGCGGGACTTGCAACAATTCAGCCGGTTTGAGACCTACGGTACCGTTGGCCGTGGCGTCGTCACGGAGCTTGTGAGGCGTTTAGGTACAATGTGGCGAAAGTCCCAACGATTACGGTTAGCCGCGCGAGCCGCGATGTTGGTCCAATGTACTATGGGGATGGCACAACATGCTAGTTGTAGCATATTACGGAACGCGGGCGAGCGGGGCACGTCATTGCGACTACTGAGCCTAACACAAAAGTGGCGATTGCACGGTATATACGGCGATTACACGCCCAATCAGTAGCAAAATCGTGATTACGGGCCATTACAGTATAATTACGATACAGTCCGGGAGGCTTGTGACATTTTTGGTAAAACCAGACTCGATTGCAAAATATGTAAAATAATATTAAAATATGTATTTTAGGTATGTTTCCTTGGGGTTTCTTCTCTCCCTCCTCCAACCCTTGGGTATGCGGGTGTCGACACCCCTACCCCGGCCTATGTGCCAAGATAAATTGACGTGGTTGCTGTCACAGCGGCGGCCACAGAGCAATCGCACACTTGTAGTAGTCATGTACGGGCAGCCACGGGGGCTTTGATTCATGCCGTAATACGGCACTTTGCGTGCCGCACTGAACATGTCCATCGGTTACCTCCGTATGCGCCGAGTCCTATAAAATCATCACCGCCCGCTATATAGGGGACCACTCTGACTCTTAGTTTTGTGGCGCGGACACCACAACACTCACTGTGAGATTCAGATGTGACGTAAATGTTACCTTTTTTTTCCCCTCCATGACTGCAGGGTCAGGCAAGGTGACGGTGCAGTCCGGCTGGGTCATGGAGGACTGCTTGCACCACATGGAAACGTTTTCCCTTCTTAACGCCGGTCCGCTGCTCGAGGAGGCCCGGGTGAAGGCGATCATGACCGAGAAGGAGCTTCGCGTCCCCAGGCGGTGCTTGGGCACATGTACAAGCGCATGCAAGGAGCTGCGTGGTTCGTCACGCGGTGGGGGTTGCAGAATGTGGTGACGGACAAGGACGGCCCCGAGCGCAAGGCGCAGGTGGACGCGCTCACTAGGGAGGGGAGGACTCGATACCCCGCGCGGCGCCAAGGCGCGGCGGCCGGGGCAGCGCGGCGCCAAGGCGCGGCGGCCGGGGCAGCGCGGCGCCAAGGCGCGGCGGCCGGGGCAGCGCGGCGCCAAGGCGCGGCGGCCGGGGCAGCGCGGCGCCAAGACAGCGCATACAGCGGAATCGGCGGAAAGGGATGCATTACAAGCTGTGGACGGCAGCCGCTGAAAACTATGCGGTCATGCCGCAACAACCCCAGCACTGGCTTCTGGATACCTCTGATCTGGCTGACGGCGGCGGGCTGCGGGATGCAGGGCCGCATGACTGAGGTGGCGGTGCTGGTGAGCCCGCAGAGTCTGCATGCGGCGGAGGCGGCGCAGCCGCATAGGCACTAGACAATGCTCTGAAGCGAGCCCCAATTGTCTGCCCAGCGCCTGCCCCAATGTAACGCACCAGCTTGGCAGCAATTGGCAGCTCTTTTGCCCCCCCCCTCCACCCCACAGACACACTACCAATACCAGTTTCTCATCCCGGCGGGCAGTTGATGCGTATACCCAGGCTTGTGCGTACGCGGTGCGGGGGGGGGGGGGGGGGGGAATCACTATAGCTAAGCTAGTGATGTGAGATATGAGTGCAGCAACAGATATTGTGCAAGATATAATACGATGGCATGCAAGCGGGTCCCCGCTCTTCCACAATCATTGGCCCTGCTCCCTCTTGCCCCGCCCCCGGTGCCCTTTAGCTGCTCTCAGCATCCCGAGTGGGATGGGCGGGGCAGCGGTTGCTACCGAGTGAGGCGTAGCATCGTTTGCAGTAGCAACGCAGCCTTTCCGGTGTGACGCCGCCTGGATGTAACCCAGCAGTACGCGCAAAGTGCAAGTGCAAGCTGCTGATGGCGGGGATCCCGCGCGGGGGGGGGGGGGGGGGGGGGGGGGGGCAGCGGCTGTGGGATAGGCGCGGCAGCGGTTGCTACAGAGTGAGGCGTCGCATTGTTTGCAGTAGCAACGCAGCCTTTCCGGTTGCATAGTGTGACGCAGCCTGGATGTAACCCAGCAGTACGCGCAAAGTGCAAGTGTTACACGTCCGTGTGCCCCACCCAATGACATTGCGCCCGACCTCACTGACGACATGTCTCGCTCTCTTTCAGCTCCTGGGCCGTCCGCCGCCTCACCCTGCGCACCCTACCAGCCGCGCGTGCCTTCTCGGAAGCCTCACACACGGCGGCGCGAGTCGCGTCGTGGAACGCGTCCCTGACATGGCGGAACTCCGCCCTCTTCGTGGCCGTGGTCGGGCAGGGGACTGCCCGCTGATGGGTCGCCATGCATGGGTACTTGGGGCCGCACAAAGCCGGGGTGCCGTCGCAGCAACACTCCCAGTCCGTCCGTTGGCCGCAGTCCACGCATGACGGGCGTCCGGCCAGGACACGCACATGATAGTGCATGTGGCCGCCTCCCGCCACTGCTCGTAGTGCTCCGGTCAACATGGCGACGAGCAAGTCGGCATGTCCCGCAGGTGGCTGCGGGGCGGGTGGCGCGAGCGCAGCCTCGCTCGCCTCGACAACCCCCTCAGCCCGATCAGTCGCCTCGACCACGGCCTCCTCCGCCTCCTGACGCGGCGCACCAGGCGCATCATCGTCGCCTGGCAGGGCGTCCCCCCCCGCAACGGCGCCGTCGGCGGTGGCCGACGCCGTCGTGGCGGGGTGTTGTGAGGAGGTGGCCCTAGACATAGGTGGGGCCGGCACCGCCATGTGTTGCTCCACATGCGGTGCGGTTCCTGACGCGACAGCTCCGTCGCACCAGTACCGGCGCCGGCACCCCACACACGCCTGCTGGGCTTACCACCAACCGGCATGTTTCCTTTGGGAGGCGGTTCATCCGCGTCGGAGGTGAGCGGCGGTGCCTGTGTGGGTGTGGATACTGCCCGGCCATTAGAGCTCCCGCCGCCTGTCGCTCCGCCGACCCACGCCGCGGCGTGTGCTGCGCCCCGCATAGTCGCCTCGAATATAATATACATGACGCGGGGACGGGGGGGGATTCGTGCGTTTCGTATGTCGGCGGAAAGGCGTGCGAAGCTGCGGCTGGCGAAGGTGGTGGAAGTAAGCGTGGCGGCGTCGGCGGCGTATTACCGTGCGTGCATGCGTGCGCAACCCCGCGGCAGCAAGCGCCGGACTCGGCGTGTGCCGGCGGCAGAGCTACGTACGAAGGGACACGGTACGGGATGCCAAGTCTGGCTAAGCAACTGCCGAGGCTGGCGGCTTAACCCCCATGTCCGGCGGTTGAGGGACGGAAAGTGCGTAGAAGTTGATAGGGAAAGCGGGCATATAAGCCTGGCTGTGCTAGGTTCCTATTAAGTAATGGCGGTTTGTGCTAAGTAATTCTTAGGGGTAGACCATGCAGCGCAGGTAGGGGGCGGTATAAATGAGGCCGGGCACATATACTGCTCCACGAAACGACACTGTCGCACGTGTAGTTGAATAGACGCCCCCCCCCCCCCCCCCCCCCACGCCCCCCCCCCCCCCCCCCCCGCCGGGTCGGCCCGCCGACCCGCCACGGCATGTAATATTTGTCATGCATCGCCGGGGTATGTGTGAGTGGATGCCCCGCCGCCACATCCCCCCCCCCCCCCCCCCCCCATTTACACTTGTGCACTCATTAAGTTTGGGCTGGTTTCGGAGCAGTACATGTACGTATGTATATACATACAATGGAACGTAGGACCTGCGCGGAAAGAGGGGGGGCTGGCGGAATGCGTTGGGGGTGCGTAGAGTAGCGTGTTGGTGAGATTCGGGGTGCATCGGACGCCGGATGCCCATCCACCCAGCGTAAAAGACGCCTACGTAATATTCACACTATATATATTCACACGCAAATGTGTGAAAACCGGACATTCCGTGCCGGATGGGTGGGAATACGGCGTCCGATGCAGCCAAAACCCCAGCAACACGCTATTCTGTGCACCGCCAATGCACTCCGCCAGCACCGCCTCATTCTCTGTCGATTTCGAAAACGCCTTCACATTACCCACCGCTAATTGCAATTGCCACCGTGTAATGTTGTCACGATGTGCGCACACAACAACACTTACTACCGGTTCCGACGCGGATGGAGGCGAGGCTTGCGGAGTGCGTTGGGGGTGCGTAGAGTAGCGTGCTGCAAATAATTGGGGTGCATCGGACGCCGGATGCCCACCCACCCAGCGTAAAAGACGCGTAATATTCACACTTTATTAACACACAAATGTGTGAAAACCGGACATTCCGTGCCGGATGGGTGGGAATACGGCGTCCGATGCAGCCAAAACCCCAGCAACACGCTATTCTGTGCACCGCCAATGCACTCCGCCAGCACCGCCACATTCTCTGTCGATTTCGAAAACGCCTTCACATTGTCCACCGCTAATTGCAATTGCCACCGTGTAATGCTGTCACGATGTGCGCACACAACAACACTTACTACCGGTTCCGACGCGGATGGAGGCGAGGCTTGCGGAGTGCGTTGGGGGTGCGTAGAGTAGCGTGCTGCAAATAATTGGGGTGCATCGGACGCCGGATGCCCATCCACCCGGCGTAAAAGACGCGTAATATTCACACTGCTTTATTAACACACAAATGTGTGAAAACCGGACATTCCGTGCCGGATGGGTGGGAATACGGCGTCCGATGCAGCCAAAACCCCAGCAACACGCTATTCTGTGCACCGCCAATGCACTCCGCCAGCACCGCCTCATTCTCTGTCGATTTCGAAAACGCCTTCACATTATCCACCGCTAATAATTGCAATTGCCACCGTGTAATGTTGTCACGATGTGCGCACACAACAACACTTACTACCGGTTCCGACGCGGATGGAGGCGAGGCTTGCGGAGTGCACTTGCGGTGCACAGACTAGCGGGAGACTAGACCCATTGTCGCTTATTTACAAGCACGGGCGGTGCTGCCAGACCTGATCGTCTACGGCCGATATAATATTCACACTATATTAACATCGGTGCACACCGCCGCACACCGCCGCACACCGCCGCACACCGCCGCACAACGCTGCGCGCGCACATTCGTCGCACACATTATCCCGGATTCACTCGCCGTATCCATTACGCCGTGCTACTTCAACAATAAACATTGCGAAATTACACCGACACAATGCCGCACCGACTAGCTCTTGACAATACGTGCATATAAATAGTAGTGGCGCGCTGCTCCTCGCCTCCGATGTGTCGTTGACTGCTGCGGAAGGCGGTCGTCGACTGGGTGTTAGTTTCTCCACCTCGGCCGCCCCCCCCCCCCCCCCCCCACCCCTTCACCGCTCACAGCGCCATGGCCGACCTCGCCCCCCCGGGCAAAAGTGGGCGGCGAGCCTTGTTGTCTCGCGTGTCCGCGCCGCCGGCATCGAGGAGGACGAGAAAGACATGAGGAAACCCGTGACAAGGTGGGCGCGCAACAAAACACTCCATCCTCCGCATTAGCACGCACCCACTCGTGGCTAACTTGTGCCGCGCGCAGGTTCGTCCGGGAGCGCCGTAAGGCCCACCTCAACGCCAAGGCTTCCACAGTGCCAGCGGCGCAACTCGTGGTGGCCGAGGAGGCCGCATCCTCAGCCGCTTAAAGGCGAAACGATTGTGGCTTGTTGTGGGTGTCTGGGCACAGGGGGCGTCCCGACGCGAAGGTAAGGAAGCTCATGGCGGCGTCGTCGACGGCACAGCCTCCCGGGGTGGTGAAGACACTGACGGATGACAAGAAGCGGAAGAGGCCAGTGAAGAAACGCCGAGGTAAGAAACTGACGGTCGCGGAGTCGGAGGCGGAGTCGGAGGCGCAGGCGGAGGCGGAGGCGGAGGCGGAGGCGGAGGCAGCGAGATCGTCGAAGCGGAGGGTCCCCCGGGCACGCAAGAACAAGAACAAGCAGTAGCCCCCGCCCCCTTTACCCCCCCCCCCCCCCCCCAGGCGGGAGCGGCTGGCGGCGAGGGGGGGCGGGGGGGGGCGGGGCGGGCGTGGCCCCCCCGCCCCCGCACCCCCCCCCCCGGGGCCACATTCCCCGATGGCAGCTGTCGCGAATATTGTAATTCAATCATTCTTCGGCAAACCGCTGCCTGCCCCCGCCCTCCCCCTCGCGAATATTTATGTAACGTGAGCACTCTTTGGCAAAACATGGCAGCCAAACCGCCCATCTGATGACCTTTGATCGGACGGCTGGCAGGCCCGTTCAGCAGTACTAGCTATAATGTACACAAATTCCCCAGTGTTACCAAATACGTACGGCTGCGATTTGCGCTTCCATGTACTAATAGTCGTAGTTATCCACAGGACAACTAGGGTTCGTACTAGATACCCGGTACCGGCGTAATAAATATATCGCGTACTACCCGGTACTACACGGACAACCTTGTACCTTGTACGTCAGTGCCATGTACGCTTCACCGGGCTGGTACGACTACCAGAATGATGACAAAAAGGATTTATCGCCCGCCGGCAATAACGCCGGATGTACTCGCACGTAACTGGATGGACGTGCCGCCACCAGCAGCAGCCTTCACGGATAAATAATAGTCGCTAGTAGTAGTGCTTCGTCACCTGTATGTCACATCTGAATCTCACAGTGACTAACTCGCGGTTTCGGACCGTGCAAAGCTTTAGTGCTCATGGCCACTACTAGTGCTCATGCCCTCGGAAACGGTACGACATCTTCCGCCCCTCCGCTCTCATCGCTACTTCATGATAAATTCGAGCCGAGGTTCTTCCATCTCTTCTCCTCGCTGGTCCCTCCAAGACGACGACCCCTTCGATATGTTTGGCACCGATTCAATCACCGACGCTAAGATGGCCGTCCCCGGCGGGGCGGTGGCTGTCGAGGGCCTCCAGGCGACATCGGCCACTGCTAAACAACGCATCGAGGTAAGGCGTCGTTCGGCGGACAACGCGAGGATGACGCAGCTCATCATCGAGGCACGAACAGCTCTCCAAGTTCTTCGCTACTCAAGAGACTCCTATGCTGCCGGCTGCCGCCGGCGAAGAGGTCGCCATTCCGAGCGGGAACGAGTAAAGCGCCGGGTGGTAAGGACCAAGACGTCCGTACGTGCGACCTTCGCTCCCTCGAGCGAGCCCCACTACCTTTATTGGAAAACCGCTGCTCCACCCGGTTTCAAGAACGGCTTACCCCCGACAGTCTGCGACGCCCGGGGCTTTTCCCCATCGCCCTCGACCATGTGCTCGAGTACATGCTTGGTAGCCCTCGTCCTCAGCCCGCAACTGACAAATACTAGCTACCACGCCGCGTGCTACATGGCCTTCATTGCCGGCATAGCCATCGAGTTGCGCCGGCTACTAGTTGTAGCATGCATCACCGACGGCAACACGTGCCCACTTTCGGAAAACGGCCATGCTTCGGCAACTCGGTAGTACCGACGGGAATGACAAGATGGGTGCCAGGTGCGGGAAGAGCTACGGCCAGCCGGGCGGCTGGAGGGTCGCGAGCTCGGCGAAGGCCGAGTCCATGCGCTTCGAAAGTCGCTAATCCGCCAGCTCCACTGCTCAACCGCCCGATAGGCGTTTGTCCTGTTCGATTAGATCCGTCGGGGTTGCACCGCTAGTCGGTATAATTTGGCTGACGCACTGCGGAAGCCCCGCCATTATATATAGTTCGGTCGACGTCGCCGCTCGAAACGAGAGGGGTAAGCTCTCTATCGCTCGCAGTCGCGTGGAGGCCTTCGTAAGCTGTCACCTTTCGCAATTACTGGAGCTACGGTAGTCGATGCGCCTCATAAAGCGAGCGCATCAAAGGCAGTAGTAGGTGGCGGTTATTGTCTAGCCAGAGGGGAGCTACTGGTATATGGCAGTCGGTGCGGCACGTCGTGCGTCGTCTATAATAACGGCATCAATAATACTACGGTTGCCAGACCCCGATATTTTCAACACCATAAGAAGCATACCATGCAAACACAAACGGTCTGCGGACAAAAGACGTTTTCGACCCCCCCTCCCCCCCCCCCCCCCCCCCTTGGCCAACGAAGAGGGCAAAATTTTAAAACTGAGAATTAGTTCAGCATAAATCACGAATGAATAACGAAAATTCCGACGCGAAGAGGCAAAACAATTCATTGGATTTTGGCCCCGCGAATTTCCGTATTTAATTTACGGAGGCCTGTATGTACACCTCTCCACATAAGTTCCAGGCCCCTTTCTCGCCGAATCCGAGCGTACAAATAGTATAGGGCAGCTGAATCTATGTTTTATGACCTGGTATCCTGGAATATTGCACATTTATGCTCAGCCTTTATCACCATAGGGTGTAAGCAACCCCTTTGGCCCTAACAAGTGCCCTACACGAGTGGCACTTGCGCCACTCAGAGCGTTTCCAGTACCCACACAACAACGGGGGTTGGTGCCCCGCACGTCCCGCCGCGCATGCATAGACCATTGCATGGTGGGATGGCCATGGGTGGGCGAGGAAACATGTTCGCAAAGAGGCTAGGGTGTTTTTGCTTGGGGTGGGGCCATACTGGCGTGCGCCCGTGCTCGATGCGGCGTGATACCATCGCCACTGCAGTGCCGCCTTGTGGTGCAGCTCTCAAACTCGCGGTATCGCTGCGTGCGTTGCGAGAAAACGTCAGAAAATTTTCATATAAATACCAATAAAACTACGCGAGCAAGGCTACAAATTCTACACCTGCAGCACGGTCATCCGAGGCCATTTAGGCACTTTTCGATTTTTTGAAATAATGTGTCGAAATCTGACGTCCCTGTCAACGTGTGATCAACATGTTAGCGTGAAACTTTACGCCAAGGGGATCTCAACGCCATGGGGACCTGATACACGGTGGCGGGACAGCGTGTTGTATGTACTTGTGCACGGAGTACTCATACTTGGCACATACCCCCCTTGAGCGATGCCCACGGCCGCCATGCCGGATCCCCCCTTTCACAACATTATTTCCGCCAGCATCGACGCAGTAAGGCGCACGCCATTGCCGCCCCACTGGGCTCACCATGGCGCGCTATGAGCATGCGGTCATGCACTGCTATAGAAAAGCTTTGGCCTATGGCAAGGAGGCCGCAAGAACCTTCTCCCGCCTGCGCGTGCAACGATCATAGCCGCATTTTCTCCATGATTTTGGCCATGAACCATCGTCATCGACACATGATTTCAATGCCCTACGTGTATGGTGGATAGTGATCATACCAAGGGTGATGTGGTATGAGTACGGGGGCTGTGGTGCCCCAGGCCTATTTGTGCACACGAGTGGCGCAATTTGTGGTTTTGAAGCGCCAGCGCCTGAAGCCCTGCATGAATGAAAGGGGAATGGGACAAGATACTAGCGTAAACGGTAGAGGCCACTATACTTCACTTATGACTCACTGAAAATGGGACAATTTACTAGCTTTAAACCCTGTGCAGGTTTTTAGGGTTCGCGTGTACTGGCACAAAGTACATGATCACTTGGTGGCGGCGGAACGAGGCAGAGGCGGCGGGTCGAGGCAGGTTCTCCGAAGGTAGGTAGGTAGGTAGGTTGCCGCGAAGTCGGGGCAGTTCTCCGTTTCCCATACCTGCCTAACGTCACCAAAGGATTGCCGCAACTGTGAGCAAACTGTGAGGGTCGTTCATGCCTTTTGCAGCGGGGGCAGCGGGTGCGTCGCTGGTGCCAGATTTTGCAGTCGGGAGGTATGGGTCGAATGTGCGATGGCGTCTACATAATCAGCAAGTCGGAAACTAAAAAAATTCAACATAGCCTTACATCGCAGCAAGGCCGCCCACCTTGCCACTGGCGTCGCTTCTTTTGAGGCCGGTTGCGACTCGCCGACAGCAAGGCGAGGGGGTGCGTCGCTCGTGCAGCTAGCAGTCGGGGGGGGGGGGTCGAACGCGCGATGGCGACATATTTAGCAAGCCATAAAAATGCAAAGGTGGATAACATCATTATGTCGCAGCAAGGCCGCCCGCCTTGGCGACGTGCGTCGCCTCGGTTGAAGCCGGCTGCGACTCGTCAGCATCGGGCGAGGGGATGCGTCGCTCGTGCAAGGTTTGGGACTCGGGGGCTATCGGTGGAACGTGCGATGGCGGCATAATAATTAGCAAGCCGGAAACTGCAAAAGCCTAGCTTAACCTTATATCGCAGCAAAGCCGCCCACCCTTGCGACTGGTGGCGCATGCGAGCCGGCGGCGACTCGTCGGCAGCAAGGCGAAGGGGGTGCGTCGCTTGTGCCACGTTTTGCACTCGGGGGCTGTGGGTGGAACGTGCGATGGCGACATAATTAGACAGTCGAAAACTAAAACAGCCTAGCATAGCCTTACATCGAAGCAAGGCCGCCCACCGTGGCGACTGGCGTCGCTTCATTTGAGGCCGGCTGCGACTCGTCGGCAGCAAGGCAAGGGGGTGCGTCGCTCGTGCTTTGCAATCGGGGGCTGTGGGTCGAACGCGCGATGGCGACATAACTAGCAAGCCGGAAACAACAGAAGCCCAGGACAGCAACCTTACATCGCAGCAAGGCCGCCCACCTTGGCGACTGGCGTTGCTTCTTTTGAGGCCGGCTGCAACTCGTCGGCAGCGGGGGCAGGGAGTGCGTTGCTCGTGCTAGTTTTTGGAGTCGGGGGCTGTCAGTCGAACGTGTAATGGCGACATAATTAGCAAGCCGTATAAAAATGCAAAGGTGCACCACACTACCACAGCATTACATCACAGCACGGCCACAACCCCCCCCCCCCCCCCCCCGCCCCCCGCCCTCCATCCCGCCTATTCCACAGCTCTTACCGTGAGCATGGTGGTTGTCGCGCCTTTACCAGCCTCCGAGCCGCTGGCATCCGGCACGCCCCCACCCCCGCCTAATGCGAGCGCAAGTCCACAGGGTGTGGCTGCCGACGCGCCGGCTCCCTGCCCGCCGCTCTCCCCAGCCTGGCTATCGCTATGCGTAGGCCAGCCCTCGCCCGCATCGCCAGCGACAGCCAAGCTCGGCGACATGTCTGCCGCTGGCGGGCCCTGCCCCTGACCCGCCACTGACTGCGTATCGGCCCGGCTAGGTCCAACGGCAAGGGCCGCCACGCGACGAGAGCGTTGGGTGGGGGCACGTCGAGCAGACGAAGCCCTCGGTCGAGCGGGTCGGGCGGACCGGCTGGCAGACTCTCGAGAGGGTGGCCGCGTGCGGGGGGGAAGCGGGGGGGGGGGGGGGGGGGGGGGTTGCTAGGCACCTCCATCGCGATGGGACCTACCCCAGCCTGCATGGCAGTAACCGATAGCGCGAGCTGCAAGTCTCTATAGGTGCCTACTCACCAGCCGTGCAGACCTACGCCGAAGGTAGGCGGAGTCCGTTCATGTCACGGATCCGGGCGTTCGCGCCTTTTTGTGTAAGTTAAGACCCTGCATGCATGTGTCGCGTGGGATCCTTACCTATGAATTGTCGCTAACTGTCTGCCACGGCCCGGTTTGGGTTCTGGGCAGCCTTGGCGGTGGTGGAAAGGTACACCAGTAGCGACTAGTAGTACTGCGCAGCCCCCCCTCCACTCGAGTGGGCGGGATAAGGGATGGCGGCGGCGACGGCGAGTACAGTACTTTGCGCTGTATATGTATGTCTGTAGTACATTGTTTGGCGGGTGAGCTAGTAAATTGTCCCATTTTCAGTGAGTCAAAAGTGAAGTATAGTGGCCTCTACCGTTTACGCTAGTATATTGCGCTTTTCTCGAATGAAAGTGTTGACGGCAACGGCCCCCGCGTGGCAATATGGGCTGTATCGCGCCATCGCGGTATTTCCCCCCAGCCGTATGACCCTGAGTAACCCGCATGCACGCGCGCACGGCCTCAGTGCAGCCGGGCCTGGGCATGTGGATCAAATTCGCAAACCCCATAGTTATGTTGAAAGGTGTTGTTAAAAGATACATACCCGTACGTATACAATAATCAGCATAACTATCGGCGACATATACTTTTCCATAAAATGTTTCATCCAGCCGTCGCCTCAGCGGTGGTTGCCGTCTGTCGCGCAGGACTGAGTATCATCGCATTCGGGACATCCCTAATCCGCCCGCCAAACTGCTGGCTGGCACCAGTGAGCGTACTCCTCTCCGTAGATGCAAGCAAGCAACCAGAGAACTGTGCCCATCGCAGTAGCACACAGCTGCGTGACGGCGTGCCTTGTTGGCACCGCGCTGCCCCGCTGCTGCTTCTATCGTGGGGGCCGCTGCGCCCGGAGACAACCCTCGGGCCGGCTATAAAGCGGGTTTAATCTCGACAGAAACCCAGTCAGCTGTCGGGGGCGGCGAAGGGCAGGCGGGCGCGAGGAGCCGGAGGAGTGGCGGGGGGGGGGGGGGGGGGGGGGGGCAGGGGGAGATGTCGCCCTGGCCGCATCTGCTTCCCGCCGTGGGCGCCCTCCAGATGCAGCAGCCTGGCGGGAGGACCGCGCGCCGACTGGCTACTATGTCGTTCATCCTCGAGGCGCACCGATCGGCCGGCTCGCCAGGAAGCCGCAGGTAACCCCCCTTTTCCCCTCCCTCCCCCCATCAAAGCGTCATTGTCGGGACGCAGCTCACTCTCGCGTACCATCTTGAATACCAAAGAGAGAGGAGGGAGGGAGGGAGAGTGAGAGAGGGAGAGAGGGAGAGATCAAGTTGCCCGGGGCGCACCTGGCTGACGGGTATCACAATTTCGGTGCAGTAGCATGCCATGTCGTCGACACCGCTTCCACCCACAAATCGACATACCCACAACATCACACACGCTCGCACGCATACCGGCGCTCCTGACAGCGCGCGTGCGTGGCGAGCAGCTACGGAGGGTCGCCGGCGCAGGAGGAGGCGCAGCTGGCGAGTGTGCTCGCGGATCGCCAGCGCCACAGCCTGCTCCTATTTTACTCGGCGCAATGCCGGCTGTGCGCGGCGCTGCAGCCTGTCGTGGCGGAGCTGGAGGTTCGCGCCCTGCGCCGGTGGCTGATACCCGTATGCTGCCCAGCGTGAGAGATAGTGTAAGGGAGGGTGCTGAGGGAGCTGAGAATGCGCGCCGGCATGCAGGCTGAGCATGCAGGGCGGCTGGGCGTGGCGCGGCTCAACACGGACCACGAGGCTCAGTGGGCGCCGGAGATGATCCACTACGAGGTGTGCACGTGCGCTAGGGCGTGGTTTGCAATGCCCCACAGGGCAGCAGAACCTGAAATCAGGATGTAACCCCCCCCCCCCCCCCCCCCCCCCCCCCCCCCCCCCCGCGACCCTGGGTTGGCCGCGCAGGTGCAGGCCGTCCCCTGCTTCGTGCTGCTGGCGCCCGACGGCTCCGCGCTGTGCAAGACCACTGCGCCTCGGAGCCTGGAGCACATGCGCGCGTGCCTGGGGTACATAGTGGGCGAGGTGTGATGGCACGGAAGGAGCCACAGACAGTTGCATGTCTCCACGCAACCCCTCCCCCCCCGCACACTGATTGAGGCAGCTGTGGCCATCAGGCAGTTGCTGATCAACAAGCTCAATGGGGGGGGGGGGGGGGGGGAGCAGACAGTGTAAGGCAAAAAACATAGAAGTAAGAGACAGCCGCACCAAGCAGGGGCATGGGGAGACCGTGCATTGGCAATTTTATCGGCAGTGCTGCCGGGTTGCAATGCTGCTGGCTAAAGCAATTGAGGCGGTTTGCAGTGAGTGCCTTTCTCCAGAAGCCCCCACCCCCCCCCCCCCCCCCCCCCCCCGCTTGGAGCGGGGACGCCTGCAGCACTCTTCTAGGGCGCTCGCCCTTCGTTGTGCTGAGGCAAGACCCTCCACCGCCGGCTAGGTGTCTGGCTGGCTACAGGATGTTGTTGAGCACGCGTTGGTAGAAGTCATACTGCCGCGTGCGCCAGGCGTCGAGGCTGTCGCTGATGAGGCCAAGCACCACCTCCACGCACTGCTCCTCCGTGAGCGACGGGTGGAAGCGCTTGCGCAGCTGGCTGAGCACGCGCGCGGGGCCGGCCTTGAAGGCGGGGAAGCCCGAGCCCTGCATGATCTCCACCAGCAGCAGCACGTGGTCGCTGTGCTTGCGGCATGCGAGAAAGCCCTGGATGCAGAGCACCTTGAAGTAGTCAAACAGCTCGCTGGGCGCGCCCTCGCTGTTTGAGTCCATCACCTCCAGCAGCTCGCGCGTCAGCTTGAAGGGCGCGCTCTCAAAGTTGACGCCGCCGGGCGAGTTGGACAGCATGAAGCCAAAGTCGATGTGGATGATGTGGCCCGCGTCATCGAGCATGATGTTGCCATTGTGCCGGTCCTGGGGGTGAGTTGGGGAGGGGGGGGGGGGGGGGGGGTCGACTGCGGTATCAGTAACATCAAGAGGAAGGGCCCCTGCTTGGAATAGCCGCCGCGTTGTGAAGTTGAAAAATCACATCTACATGGGAGTGGGAATGGGAATGGAAATGCAAATACACGTCATGTCCGCACCTTGATCTGCAGCAGGTAGCACACGATGCTGTACGCGGCCATGCTCTCCACAAAGCGGTGCTGCGCCGCGACGCACTCGGGGCTGCCCTTGACATACTTGGCGAAAAAGTAGTCCCGCAGAGAGGTGTTGGGCGGGCAGCGGCTCTTGAGCACGTGCAGCGACAGCGCGTCTGGGATGACCTCGATGAAGGCGGTGTGGCTGCTGGTGACGAGCACCTCGTAGGGGCGCAGCCGCAGCGGCAGCCCGCTCGCGGTGAAGATGTCGTGGAACTGGCGGATGAGCTCCACCGCCAGCAGCTCCTGCCGGCAGTCGTCCCCACTCTTCACAATCACGTGACGCACCGCCCAGCCGGGCTTACAGCTGTAGGGGCTCTCCGCCGCGATGCGCGCCTATCAGCAATGTCGGGGAAGGCAAAAGGAGGGGGATGGGGGGGGGGGGGGGGGGGGGGTCAGTACATGTATGGAGGTGCCGAATGTACAAAATAACGGCATATGGTCAAGGGGGCAAGGCTAACTCCTTAAGGTGGCAAAAAAGGGAGGTTGGGGTGGGGGGGGGGGGATAACCTGTTTCTCATGCCAACGCTCGCCGTAGACTGCATTGGCGGCCTCCCTCAGGCGGTCCGCGTGCGCCTGCCCCGGGCAGGGGGGCTGCCGCGCCAGGTGCGCGACCATCGCGTTCTCTGGGTCGTCGCCGGTGAAGGGGAAGGTGGTCAGCGGGTTGGGCGCGTGCTGCGTGGCCGCCATGCGGCAAAGCGCCTCACTGGACGGCACGCGCTGGTGGCGGGCGCGCTGGCGCCGCGGCGTGCTGATGGCGAGGTCCACGCCGCCGCAGATCTCCAGGCTGACGGCCACGTAGGGGTCGCCTTGCAGCGCAGCGGACGCCCCCACGTCCTGTGCCCACCGCAAAGTTAGTGCGCATCCTCTTACTAAGTTTTTGGTTCGTTTTTTTTCCACCGCGAAGACGGCAAAACTACATTTACCTGGAAACGTATCAGTATACACCGCAAACATAGCACAGAATTTCCGGCTGGATGTGCAAAACAATCCGTTACTTTCACAAACCGTAAACCTGATTGCATAGCGCGGCCACGTTCTTCTCCCTGACAGCGTTGTCCATCTGAATCCTGAGGTACGGAATCGTTCTGCCACGGTGTTGAATTTCACGCACCCGAATTCTATTCTTTCGGTATCGCACGCTGGCATGAAGATCGGCTTACGTCTAATGTTGCGTGGGTACAGCTTCTTTGAGCCTCGCGGCACACGAGCAGGTGGGTGGCGGCCTACCTGCGGGTCGCGCGCGCAGAACCAGTGGCCACGGAAGAGGCACCCCGGGCCCGCGGCATCCTGTTCGCCCGCCGCCCGCTCCCTCGGCGGCACGCTGCTGCTCGCGGTGGCTAGGTCGATGGTCAGCGGGCGCCCCCCTGATGGGCCACATCCGCCGCCGATGACGCGCAGAGTGAGCTTCACCAGCGGCGTCTGCCCGCGCAGGCCCGCCATTGCCACATCTAGCGGCTTGGCAACGTGCCGCTGGGACTCCAGCAGCCCATGGCGCGTGTTTCCGGCTGTGGGAGAGTGCAGCTCTGCTGGCCGGCCTGGGGGGGGGGGGGGGGGGGGGGAATGAGGGAGGAGGGAAAGAAGGAGGGGCATCACGACCTTAGATCCGGCCCATTTCCGTCGCCCATCCGCAGAAGCATCTGTGCTTCTGATTGCGTGTATGTCAGAGACTGCAGCATGAAAGGTCTTAACGAAGAGGATATAGAGAGAGGGAGGGGGAGAAACAGAGAGGGAGGGAAAGGGAGAGAGAGAGGGAGGGGGAGAGGGGACGAAGGAGGCAGGGGGAGAGGGAGAGGGATTCAAACTGTACATGCACTGGCAATCTTAAGAAACCGCAGTCGTGTATAAACCTTCGCTCGGAAGATCACATCAATGAATGCCAACATCGGTAGGCAGGATAGGAGAAAGCCGCCACACTTAGCAGACATGGAAGGTGGGGGGGGGGGGGGGGGGGGGGGGGGGAGGGGAGGGGAAGTTCGCACCTCCCGGCAAATACCCGGCGCCCACCGCGCCCAGAACTTGCTGAGAGCCTCCGCGCGGTCCTGGCAGGCTACTGCGCGGGATGCCGGCGCCCCGTGCAGCAGCAGGCCCCGGCAGCGGTGGCGACGGCGGCGCGTTGGAGAGCACTTCAATGCAGAGCATGAAGGGCGCCTTTTCACGCGAGTTGAGCAGCCGCGCCTCGGCCGCGGGCACACGCACCACACGCTCGTTCTCGCAGCTGAGCGGGAAGCAGACGTTGACGCCCGCGGCCCCCGCAGACTGGATGTCCGCGTTGAGCTGCTCCAGGCCGCCGGCGAGCGTCGCGGCGCGACCGTCCTCGGGGACCGCGTTGAGCGCTGCGCCCGCCTCACACAGTGCATCCACAAAGTCGAGCGTCGCGCCAAATGTGGTCTGCCGCAGCTTGGTGCGCGGCGAGGCCAGCGGGGAGCTGGCACTATCGGCAACCCCCTCCTCGGCCATATCGGGCAGCTCGTCACCCAGCCCCTGCACAACGTTCAGCCGCGGCAGGCCTGCCACCGGCTCGCGCGCGTCCGCACCTAGCTCTCGCCGCAGTTTGCGGTAGTGCGCGAGGTTGGCGGTGGACGCAGGGCAGGGGGGCTCGCCGGAGCCGGCAGGCGGTCCGCCACCGCCCCACAGCCGGCTGGCCACCCGTGACTTGATCTCCCCGCTGAAGCGGCGCAGCGTCCCCGGCCGCTCCATGCCACCGGGCAGTGCGTCGGTGGCGGGACCCACGGAGCCGCTGCCACTGCTGCTGTACCCGGCGCTGCTGCCGCTTGGAAGGCTCCTCGGCGGGCCGGCTACCTCGTCCAGTACGGTGCCAATCAGCGCGCCGCTGGAGGAGTAGACTGGCTTGCGTGTGGGGGAGTTGGAGCCTGAGTCCGACTACAGGGCGCAGCGGGCAGCCAGGCAACCAAGGCACCGGGGGGGATGGGTAAGCGATTCTCAGTGATATCTCCCAAGATATGTCTCCCTGTCAGAATGCCCCTCCCCCCACCAGGCACACTCACAACAATCATCCTTTCCACCCGACTTACGCACCAGTGCTATTGCCTTTAAGAAATGCCAATGTTGGGCGAATGCCTCTGTCACTCTCCCAAGCACACGCAGATAGATGCCCGGTCTGCCCCTCCTGCCTGTATGGGCCCAGGACTCTGTTGACGATTGCCACAAACACTTGATCTGCAATTGGGCACTAGGTCCTGCAGCGGGCAAAGGAGGAGCTGGGACAGGGGGGCAGGAAACCCACCAGCAATTCCACCGGCAGCGGCGTGCCTGCCCCCAGCTCCTCCCTGCCCTCATTGGTCCTGCGCTGACGCAGCCCTGACGGCCTGCTGGCGGCCGCAGCAGCAGCAGCCGCAGCTGCAGCAGCGGCAGCCGGCCCCCATGGTGGGCTTAGCAGGCCGCCGGGGCAGCGGGCGCGCGGTGGGCTCATGCAGGCGCGTGGGTCGCTGAATGGCGGCTGCCAGGTGCCCTCCAGTGCAGCACGCTCGGCGCGGTCGCGCAGGCTGGCGAGCCGAACGCTGTCCGGCGCGTCCTGCGACGCTGCGAGCAGCAGCCAGTACGTCTTCACCGCGATGCGCAGGCTGCGTGCGCATAGGTCCAACAGCAGGCGCTCCAGCGCGCTGTCCGGGCGGCCGCACGCCAGCGCCGCCAGCTGCAGCAGGTAGCGCTCCACACCGACCTCCGGCATGCCGTACATGCGGTTGCAGATGTAGTCATGCACACCGGCGCTGCTGCTGCGGTGCAGATACGTAAGCGCGATCCACTCATCAAAGAACTCGCTGTCGAAGAAGCGTAGCAGCAGGTCGGTGCGCCCCGGCGGCGGCGGCTGGGCCCGCGCGCCGCCCTCGGCTGCTGGCTTGGCGCCGCCGTCTTCCCCTCGCACCTGGCTCGGCGGGAGGCTCCCATTCCCTCCCCTACCCAGCCTGCTCCGCTCCTCCATGACAACGTCCGCCACCTGCCAGGCCATGCGCCAATCGCCGCCACAGCCAAACCAAGACACCCTGTTCTACGCGGCCTTTCCGGTTCTGCACGGCTCACTTGTGCCCCATCGACGACTCCGGCGCGTCCTCTTTCAGGAACTCGTTGACTGGCGGGTTCATCAACCCGTAGCGCCGCCCAGTGTCGCGCTCCAGGTTATTATAGAACCTGCCACGTGGTTGGGTGGTCAAGTTGTGATACTCCCCCCTTCCCCCTTCCCCATTTCACCCCGATGAGCAACACGGTTTGGGAGGGCACTAGACTATATCTAGCCACTTGTCCCTGCTTAGGGCCAGGGAGGTAAGCTAGGCCTGAGTGCAAGAGACATGTGCGTGTATGCATGTCGATTGGACAGGGGAGGCGCAGGGGGGGGGGGGGGGGGGGGATAACTCACAGCGCGAAGCGAATGCCGCCTGCAAGGATGGGAAAGCCCAGGATGACTGCAAGAATGCCCGGGGAGAAGCCGCGCGGTTTCTTTGCCCAGGTGGTGCCGCCTGTGCATGCAGCGTGTAGTGTCAGAGCGTGCATGCTTGAGCCCGCAGCAGACCAACGTAAGAGCCCAGAGAGCGCAGGGTGGTGAAACACGATAGACTTCTAGAGGGGGGGGGGGGGCTCACCTGCGGCAGAATATGTACGATTAGCGTGGGGGTGCGCGACCGGACCTGCGGCAGCAGCCCGGTAAGTGCTGCTTAGCGGGATCGAACCAAGGGTTTGAGGATTGCAGGCGGCGTTGCAGGCTGGTGTACCTTTTAGGATCGCGGTGTAAGCGGCGTTGATCTCTTTGATTTTTGCGTCGCACGCTTCGCGGCCGAGCCCTGGGGCCAGGTCAGGGTGGAACTGTACGCACAGCTTGCGGTACGCCTGCTTCACCTGCGTACGATGGGGGCACCCGCGTCAGCTCCGTCCAGAGGGAGGCACGCAACAGGAAGGGAGAGAGGGAGACATGGGGAGAAAGAGAAAGAGCCACAGCGGCCAGCCTCCCATCAGATGCTACCAACTCCTGGCTTGGCCAGCTGATACCGCATGCTGCTGCCTGTCATGTGGGCAGCACGGCTGCCCCCCCCCCCCCCCCCCCCCCGCCCTCTCACCCCCTCCTCTCCCATCCCCACGACATGTGAAATTCTGCTTTACACAAGGAAATCTGGCTCCAGCTACTGTGGGGAATGGAGGCAGCAAATAAAGAGCAAGATAGGCCCATATGCAAGCCAATCAGGGACAGGGTAGGCACGTGGGGCTGCGGAGGCAGCTGTGCAAGGGGCGCGCTAGCGGGCTTGTATGTGGGGAAGCTGGGGTATAGCACAGCCCGCGAGCGGGGCCCACATGCCGCTACCTCCTCGCGGCTCGCACGTGACGGCCCCCCTTCCCGCGGGCAGAGCACCAAGCAAGGGGGCAGGAAGCCCACCTCTTCGCGCGTGGCGTTGCTATGCAGGCCCAGGGCGGCGTAGTGCTGCTCCCGACCGCTCATCTAGTCATCTCACAGCGGCGGTCGCGGAGGCCATCGCCGGGCGCGAAGCGCGCGCGCACACTAGGCGCTCAGCAGGACCTCGTCCAGCGGACCCAGCGGACCCAGCGCGTCGCTGCCCAGAAATGGACTTCACAGCGGGAGATACTCGCGCTGGTGCGGCCACTTCGTCACCCGGTGGGGCAGTGCACCGGCAGCTGCAGGTGAGTACTCGTAGCGACCCGAAGAATAAGGTCAATATGAGGGGGTAACTTTGCCACACTAATTTCTAGCCGGCTGGCCGGCAGCCATTTTCTTCAAGCCTTCCCACCTGCTCGTGCCTCCCCCGTCCACTACGCCGGCCGGCCCATGCAGGGCTGGCAGCCATCAAGCGGCGGTGCGGTTAATATTTAAAATAAGTACGGGTCATGCCGAGACATATCGGAGCAACCTATAGGACATAATAGCCGCGATACGAGGATCAGCATAAATCTGCTCCCGTTCGAGTACGGTATTGCGCGCGCTGCATTTCATCGCGCGCGCCATTATTGGCCACATGTCGAATGAATATGACCGAATTACTAATCGCATGGTCACAATCGAACCTGAACTACAGTGGCAAATTTCGGATCGACGGTTACATCAGCGTTCATAAGACCATCCAATACGAGGATAATGCTCCGCCGCCCAGATTTGAATTTTAAAACGTGATGATGCCGCCTGAGCACGACTGCGTACAACGCCGCCGCCTGGCTGCCCGTTTGGCCTCGTCGAGCGCTGCTACAGATACCCACTTAAGGTACTGCTGGAGTGAATTACAAAAAGGTCATTGAGACGAGTGGGCTGCGCCCAGCGGACCGCTCGCGGCCGTCGGACTAGTCGCTGGAGGGTTGGGGGGGGGGGGGGGGGGGGGGGGGGGGGGGGGGGGGGGGGGGGGGGGTGCGACTACATGATCGACTTAGCGTGCGTGTGTGTCCTCCACGACCCCCACTTGGAGCAACGACCCCCGCTGGTGCACCCCGGGGATCGCGGCGACCGAGGCAGAGCAGGGTAGTAAGTTGGCAGCGGACCGGGCGTCTTCCGCCCCAGTGCATGATTGGTGTTCACCGGTACTACCCTTTTGTGGTTGAGGACCGCGGCTGTCTCGGGAAGTCCGTTTTGACGGTGGTCTACATCTTCGCGGTGTTGTTGGATGTGCGCAACTTCCCTGGCGGCCCTTCCGCCCCGACCTCATGCTTTCTTCGTGGTCGGTCCGTTCATGCACTTCGGAACTTTGTCGCTAGCCAACCAACTGAGTTCCGCCGTCACCCGTCGCGCACACGGCGGGGGCTGTTGCAGCGGGTCGTTGCTTGCGTGCATGGTACCCTGGGCGGAATTCCCTCTGCCGGTGTGCAGATGGCCAAGTCCGATGCGTCGGCTCGTGGCTGCCCATGCTGCATCTTCTCCGCCTGCTACTAAAAGTAGTATTAAAAAATCAACACAGCAAGCCGCCTAAAAGCGGTCCGCATCCCGCATGAAGCGGGATGGATGAGTGATGCGCACACGGTTCAGAGTCCGGGCCACGCGTGCATGTGTGTGTGTGGGTGATCCTCGGACTTGCTGTGCAACTTTAGCAACGGGATGGCAGACGAATCTGCGCCGTCTAATGAGGCAGCGAGCGCGCTCTCGAGCGGCCACCAAGCTCAGGACCCCGAGGAAACCTCTTGCAAGGCCTCCTGGTGAGCCCGGGTGGTGCACCGAGTGCCCCGCGATGAGAGGGCACCCCGATCCGCAGCCAAGCATGCGATACCGCGCACTGTGCGGCGCACCCCCTTGCTCGCCTCACCCACTGTGCCGAAGACCATGCCCGTGTACTCCAACATATCCAGGATGTCTCGAAGAGGACCCTTCTGTCCGGGCTACGTGTTGTGCCATGCCGCATCCCGCGCTGACAGCCCCCGTTGTATGTCGCCCAATAGGGAGCGCTCAAACCGATCCAAAGCCGTGGCCCGGGGCACTGCCGTGTACTTGACCCCGCACTGCATAGTCTTGAACTCCAGCAACGTGGACTTCAAGCTTCGGGGATCATGGCTCCCGGTTCAAGCATCTTCTCCTGCTACTGCTTCCACCTCGCAGTAGAGGACCTTGCTGCAGAGGACCTTTCCGACTGTCCTTTTCTGGTGATTTTCTGGTATCGCCTTTTTTTTAAAGCTAGCTCATGTTCTAACAAAAGGCCATAAATAAAGGTACCTGTACAGGTACCAGTACAGTACTGGTACCGTGCGACCGCCCGTGTATCAAGGGTACGGTAGTTAGGGTTGAAAGGTTAGGATTTCACGACACCGATGTGAGAAACACGGGCGTGGCGCGCGCGGCTGCATAAGGATTACCAAATATCGGCGCCGTCGTTGTTCGTCGGCGGGCGGGCGGCGGGGGCATCGAGCGGTCTTGGTGGGTATTTCCTTGCGGGCGGAGGGCAGCATGCGCCGTCGCCGACTTTCTAAGCACGCTCGGAGTCTGCCCTTTCCGCCGTGACCGCTTCTACCTCAAGCTTTTCGAGGGTCTTAACCTCTTTAATATTAAACACAGAGAGCTACAGTGGTCTCAGCCAAATTTCGGTCCACGCGTCGGCCTGCCATGGCGAAAGGCGCGATGAAGAAGGCGCGGCGGCGGGCGGCGGGCATGGAAGTCGAGGGCGGTAAGGCAGCGGCACCGGCTGCTGCGCCAGGTGCGGCCGGAGCTCGATCGTCCAAGTACACCTCGCATGAGTAGCGTCTATCTAGACGGACCTCGTGGGTGTGCATGCGCTGGCTGACTGTTGCGCCGTCCGCCGCAACCATGTAGCGGCAATGGACACCGGGGACGCGCCTCTAGCAGCGGCTAAGACCGCGCCAAAGAACACGTGGGCCCTGCAACTGCTTTCCCTGTACCCTGCTTGCGGTCACAGGGTCGTTGCTTCTCAGGGATGCATACCTGCACTCTCTGATTCATGCCTGCCTGTGTTGGCATGCAGTGGCGGAGTAGAGGTGCCTCTTCATAAGCGCGGGCAGAAGCTCAAGAACCAGCAGAAGCGCAAGGTGGGTGGTAGCAGATCATGCTACACGGCTGCTGAGTCTGGCATGTTTTTCCACCGTATTACCATCTTTTGACGCTCTGATGTCGTATCTGAGTGCTATCATCCCTGCTGGCTTCGCACAGAAAGCAAAGCTCTCCAAGGCGCTGGCATTCACAGAGCGGACGGAGTCGCGAGTTGCCAAGCTGACAAAGAAGAACCAGAAGAAGACAGTACTCAAGGCGCTATACTGAGCAATAATTATAGAATCCTCCCTGCAACGGCTCTACACAGAGAAGCACTTTCCACCCATCACGGGCAGAATCCCTAGAAAACTTGTGCGGAAATCCCTCGCTGGGCATTGCGTTAGCAGTGTGTGCGCATGCCCTGCCTCGATGCAAAGCGCAAGCGGTCACCGCGCCCAGAAATCAGACTAGCATTTCCCCCAGAGCAATCGTGTGGTCTTCAATATTGAAAATGTTGGCACCACAGAACTCTGACTCTTTCGCATTAAAAACAGTGGAAAATGTAACCAACTTGCTTTAACTGTCCGAAGAGTAACATCTATCTGCTGCCGGCTCACACCACCATGGCTATCTAGCATGCAAACAAATATGAGCGTATGGTACACGATGCAAAAGCTGCCCTGTAGAGGTGCGGCGTGCGCCTTGGCGCCAGCAAGCTCCAGGAGGTCGTCTTCATTGAATGGCCTCACATGGCGCCGCCCTCGTTATCCTCTTCATCCTCCTCCTCGATCAGCTCGCGACCCCTGTGCAACATCGGCGCAATTAAGGGGCACATGCACGACTCAGGGTAGAAACCCTTGTTTCCTGGCAGTATCCCGCTGCTGACGACTTGTGCCCAAAAATCCTGCCGGCGGAAACTCGGGAAATTGCGCAAACAGCGCTTTGTCTCACCTACGGAGCGCGTCCCTCATGTTGTAGTGCTGCTTTCGTTTGGCATCCATCATTGCATGGCTCTACGCGGGAGACAACGCCGGCGGTGTCAGCAACGGCTGCTCTCCCCACCTTCCCGCCCAGGCAGTGCCGCAGCTGGTGGGGAGGGAGGCGATGATGTTGGAGTCGCACCATCATCTTCGGGAGGTCGCTGGTCATAATTTCCTGCGGCAGGTCGCACGGCTCGCCATTGGACATACGCCGATCGCGCAGTATC